>VDFB02024960.1:0-85705 GCA_007258455.2 Sequoia sempervirens
GACAAGATCGGCCTCGGCCGACGCACAGTACAAAATAACAGAGGTAAACTAAAAATATTAATATATATATGACACACATATATGTAGATATTAAATATAACAGAGAAATATATATATATATATATATATATGTATAACAGATATATATATTATGAAACAGAGATATAATAACAGAGATATATATATATAACAGATATAAATACATATTAAAAAAAATAGAGATATAATAACAGAGGTAAATATATATAACAGAGATATATATTAAAATAACAGAGGGTAAATGTAAATAAAATAATAGAAGAAAACTACAGAATAGTGAATCGATTCAAACATATACAGATGTACTCAAAACTTTCAAATTCATTATTTCTAACAAGATATTGTTTTCTTAAAATCCTATTTTGATAAATGATATGTCTCAGAAGATCTGGGTTCTTGATTTGACAAAAAAAATTAAATAGTTTAATTTCTATGATTTTCCTTTGTTTTCTAATCTAATAAATTGTTCTGGTTTCAGTTTTCAACAGAGGTTCTTCTACATTTACAAAAATTATTTTTAATAACATTTATTTCTTTCTTTCAGAACAAACAGAAGGGTATGAGAAGAGAACAACGAGAGGAACCTGAAGTCCAATGCAAGTTCGAAGATGCCTGCTTGACTTTGATGCTTTCGAATCCGATTCCAATCCTAGTCCAGAACGAAATCCACCTTCATTTGAGCACTTCAACTTCTGTTCCTCTCGGTGTGTGTGTGAGAACTCCCCAGAATTCATAATTAAATAAAATATATTCTTCATCCCCCCCAAAGCTCTCCCCAAAAATCCAGATAAAAGGAAAAATCAATCTTTTAAAACAAGCTTTCTTTTCAACACTCAAACCCTATTGGCTCACACTGTCTTTTAATTATTTTATTTGTTTTAATTACTTTAATTCCTGTTTTGTAACTTTTCTTGCACCACACATTATATATTTAATTTAAATAAATTATTCACATAATTATCCACCACCAAATTTAATTAATTAAAATAATTTAAGTAGATTTATTATCTAATTATTATTTAATTGCAATATATGATTTTCAAAATAATTAAAATATTTAAATAATTAAATATTATTTACTCCAGCATTAAAATAAATAATTTATTTCAAACATAAAGACTAGACATAACTGTAAATGCCCTCATAAAATAAACTAAGACAAAACCCATAACACAACAGACAATTAACGACAATTACACAACATCGACTGTACCAACAAATGAGACAACCTGACATCATGGGACGGGAGGACTTCATCGTCACCTCTGTATCAACATTTATCCGTTGGGTTATTTGGTGCTCGCCCTGTCCTGCCGAAGCAGGTGGAATCGAGACTTATACCTGCAATCCTGCATACAAACGAAGTTGTGTACATGTGCATATAAACATATATATATCAAAGCATTAAAACAAGTTACTGCATTGTGAGAAGGAATTGCAACATAACAGGGCACTCGCGAACGAGTGATGCTATATTGTCCTTCGTCACACCTATTCTAACAAAATAACATAATCAATGAATTACATTTCTAACTAACAATCATCTCATAATATATTAATTTAAATTATTGCATCATATCACAATTCCTAAAATTAACAGATAATCAACCATAATGTCATATAAGGTAATCATGTCTAAAATGAAATAACATCGTCTAGCATCTAACTAACCATATCAAACAATAGCAGTATCATCATAGTATCTGACTAACCACATCAAACAATACAGTATCATCATAGTATCCAAGCAAGCACAGAAAATAATAAGTCTAAATAGTATGAGGGTTATTACATCCTCCCCCCCTAGGATATGGCTTACTCCTGGAAGCCATTAAATAACAAAATAAAAAGAAAAATTAAGATTCTCAAATAAGGGAGACATCCTCCCATGACACCAAGATCACAACGTTTAGGACACCATCGAACCCTTTCGAGCTCACTCGCGAGCTCCGAAGCCAGAACTTCGTCCTCTACCAGAAGCCTCTGCACCTGCATCCTGGTATCCACCCTGGCGATTGTCGACAACGGAAAACACTTGATGAGATCTATCTGCATCACCCACCGTCGGCTCAGAAGTGGCAGGTCTCTGATAAAAACCAGAAGTGCTCTTCTGTGGACACACTCTAGCGATATGCCCTTGTTGCCCACATGAGTAGCAACCAGTACCTCGGCCAAATCCTCTACCCTCGGATGGAGCATTGGATTGTTGATAGCTTGCTCGAATCGGCGCTGACTGAAAACTAGGTGCAGGCTGAGCAAAACGTTCCTGTCAAATTTGGTGCCTGATCCTGTTCCGATCCCTACGAAACTGCGAATTGCCACCTTGCTGAGATTGAAAGTTTTCATGCTTCGGCTGTGATTGTTGTTGTTGATGCTGCTGCTGCTGACGTTGCTGACCCCCTTTAGAAGGTGGGTTCATGTTCCTAGAAGCTCCTGCTCCCTGCGACTGACCTCCATGAGTAACGTAACCAGGTGTGGGCGTGCTACCAATCTGTACTCCGATATGACCACCCAAAGCCATGGCCAAATTCTCCTCCACTAAGCGAGCCTTCTCCACTGCCATCTCCATCGTCTTCGGCTCAAAGACTCGTACACCACCACTGATGCGGGCATTCAAGCCTCGAACAAAATGCTGCACTAACATGCCCTCATCGTGGCTAATCCCTGCATATTGCTTCAACTCATAGAAGCGCCTCTCATACTGCTCCACTGACATAGACAATTGCTTGAGATCATGAAACTCGTCAGCCCTGCGTTGCCTCCAGTGAACTGAGAGGAAACGAGCTCTGAACCTGTCTAGGAACAACTCCCAAGTAACCATACTGAGATCAAGGTGCAGTTTCTGTTCCTCAAGACGCCACCAAGTAGACGCGAAGCCTCGCAAGTGCATAACTGCGCACCGAGCCTTGGTATTGCTACCGTAGGGGTGCATGGCAAAGCAACGGTCTAAGCCAATTAACCAGGTCTCAGCCTCAAGACCTCCTTCAGAACCATCAAAAGTAGGAGGGTGTGCCCTCATCAGGTCTCTCATATGGCCTGCTATGACTGCATCTGGAACCACATCTGTATCCCTGCGCCTCGGCGACCTCTCTCTCTCCCTCTCCACCTGGTGTACCTCATCTGGCCTGGGTCCTAATCGGTCAAGGATCTCTCCAAGCATATGCTGTAACTGACCGTCTAGACCTGGCTGTGCTGGATTCTGGCCACCTGATGGAACGCTATGAAGACTCTGCTGTTCCTCATGCTCAGAGCCATGGGAACTAGGAACTGAGGGGCTTCGCCGGTTTGCTCCACGTCCGGCACCACGGCCTCTTGCACGGCCACGTCCTCTACCTCGAGGCATAGTTCTGCGCCATAAGATAAAGTACGACATGAGCACAAGAGTTGCACAAACGGTAACCTAATGGACTACACTACCCAAAGACCCTAGTGTTTGCAACCTTGGCTCTGATACCAAGTTGTAACGCCCGTCGTGCAAACCCCAGAGAACACACACATAATGCGAATAATTTTTTTTTTAATAATAGAAATAACATGTAACAACATTAAATTATAAACACATAGCATAACACATAACATTAATACACTTGGTTCCCTAGGGCACGCGAGGTTACTTTGCAACCACGACACAACGTAAAGATAATGAAAACAACATAACCATTTAATTTATGAAACCATATACAAAGATACAACTGATAGCCATGATGCGAGTGTGACAACATCGCATAATTACATCCATGATAAATCTTTTAACAAGATCCAAATTAAACCTAACTATTACATTATTGAAATAATATCACATTACAATTTTCTTTGATACATAAATTACATTGAGTTTCCCAACATGGGGATTGATACAAGAATAATGAACATGAAGTACAACTGATCACTGGAACATCTGCACTGCGGAAGCTGAGAAGACAAGACGCTGATGGGGAACCCAACGGGTGCGGAGCACGTTCCACCCAACCATGTGAATTACGAAGTAACTCACCCCCCGTGCTCAGAGGTGACGAGGAAGTGAACCCGACCATGGATGTCAACCGACTCAACAACATGATACAGAACAAGTATAACTCAAATATGCAATGCACAACCATCGACGTACTCAAATCACATAACAAGTTAAACTAAGAACTCATCATGATAACATGAAGTAATATCACTGAACAATCACGAATCAAATTCACAAGAAATCAAAGATACATCACAAAGAGATAACATCCAGAGGCAACAACAAAGCACAAGGGTGTCAAGTGGAGAGTGCCATCGCATAACTCTCATGGGATTTCCTGGCCCTTCCTCCAACTGAGGCGCCGGCACCCATCTATGGATATCCTGGCCCTTCCTCCTAACTGAGGCGCCGGCACCATAGGGTAGCTAATGCGGAGCCAATAGTCTCTCATGAGGACGAAACTATGACTATGCCGACCACGACCTTCCCAGTCTATCATTAGTCTAAGGTAGCCCTAATGCATAGCCGAGGAATCCAAAGTTTTATTATCTTGTGTGATTAAACTACCCATCCCCCTAAATCTATTGTTTAGGTTATCACTTGTTTACTACTCTTCGAGGGTTATCCTGGCCCTTCCTCATCCGAGGCACCGGTGCCCACGAAGAGCCACTCTCCCACCCATGACCCCTAACAAAACTCAAGTAGGCAAGGGTTGTACCAAAACAAATAAAGCATAAATCTCAAGACCGACCATGCGAGGCATTCCTTCATCTCGCGATAATCCATAATCAAAACACAACAACCCCATACAACCCTTCCCAACACAAGGCAACAATATCAACTTCAAGAGTTAAACCAACACAAGAAAACATTCAACGACTAATACATGCCTCTGGAACTAAGAAACACCCTAACCCTAGTTGGGTTCAGCACTAACCGATAACCGTTACGAAAAAGAACTAACATTGCAATAAAAAAATAAACTTCAGTCAATCACAAAAGAGTATCAGGTTCCTAATAAAACTAATTGTGATTATCTCGACATAATTCCACAACCACAATAATAAAAAAATAACTTCTTGATTGTATTATTCGCTCAACCAGTAAAATAATCCCCTATATTTATTTTACAATACAATCAATCTTAATCTATTATTCAATTACATAAAAACTAGAACAAATATTAAAAAAAAAGAACAATTAAATTTAATTAAACTAAAATCATTAATATTTTATTTCAACAAAATTATATTTTTCTTTTAAACTAATCTTAAATAACAAAAATATATTAAAATATATATATATAAACATATACATATATATATATATATATATATATATTATGTATATATATATATATATATATTTATATATATATAATTTAAAAAAGAATTAAAAAAAAACAAATTTAAAAATTAAATTTTAAAGAACAGACTCCCCAAAAGACACTACAAGAGCGATTCAGGGCACCTGATGACAGGCTGGGCAGGCTTCTTGGCAGCGACTGACAAGAAGGCGCCTGACGCGACTGGTGGTGTCGGCCCCATGGGGTGGGGAGGGTGCCTGGGGTCCTTCCCCTTGACCCTCAAAAAAAATTAAAACTATAAATATATTTTTTTGAATTAAATCCAACTTTAAACCAGTTTTCAAATATATTTTATTTATTGATTTATCATTCTTTTATATACGAATTTCTGACAAGATCGGCCTCGGCCGACGCACAGTACAAAATACCAGAGGTAAACTAAAAATATTAATATATATATGACACACATATATGTAGATATTAAATATAACAGAGAAATATATATATATATATATGTATAACAGATATATATATATATATTATGAAACAGAGATATATATATATATATAACAGATATAAATATATATATTTTAAAAAAAACAGAGATATAATAACAGAGGTAAATATATATAACAGAGATATATATTAAAATAACAGAGGGTAAATGTAAATAAAATAATAGAAGAAAACTACAGAATAGTGAATCGATTCAAACATATACAGATGTACTCAAAACTTTCAAATTCATTATTTCTAACAAGATATTGTTTTCTTAAAATCCTATTTTGATAAATGATATGTCTCAGAAGATCTGGGTTCTTGATTTGACAAAAAAAATTAAATAGTTTAATTTCTATGATTTTCCTTTGTTTTCTAATCTAATAAATTGTTCTGGTTTCAGTTTTCAACAGAGGTTCTTCTACATTTACAAAAATTATTTTTAATAACATTTATTTCTTTCTTTCAGAACAAACAGAAGGGTATGAGAAGAGAACAACGAGAGGAACCTGAAGTCCAATGCAAGTTCGAAGATGCCTGCTTGACTCTGATGCTTTCGAATCCGATTCCAATCCTAGTCCAGAACGAAATCCACCTTCATTTGAGCACTTCAACTTCTGTTCCTCTCGGTGTGTGTGTGAGAACTCCCCAGAATTCATAATTAAATAAAATATATTCTTCATCCCCCCCAAAGCTCTCCCCAAAAATCCAGATAAAAGGAAAAATCAATCTTTTAAAACAAGCTTTCTTTTCAACACTCAAACCCTATTGGCTCACACTGTCTTTTAATTCTTTTATTTGTTTTAATTACTTTAATTCCTGTTTTGTAACTTTTCTTGCACCACACATTATATATTTAATTTAAATAAATTATTCACATAATTATCCACCACCAAATTTAATTAATTAAAATAATTTAAGCAGATTTATTATCTAATTATTATTTAATTGCAATATATGATTTTCAAAATAATTAAAATATTTAAATAATTAAATATTATTTACTCCAGCATTAAAATAAATAATTTATTTCAAACATAAAGACTAGACATAACTGTAAATGCCCTCATAAAATAAACTAAGACAAAACCCATAACACAACAGACAATTAACGACAATTACACAACATCGACTGTACCAACAAATGAGACAACCTGACATCATGGGACGGGAGGACTTCATCGTCACCTCTGTATCAACATTTATCCGTTGGGTTATTTGGTGCTCGCCCTGTCCTGCCGAAGCAGGTGGAATCGAGACTTATACCTGCAATCCTGCATACAAACGAAGTTGTGTACATGTGCATATAAACATATATATATCAAAGCATTAAAACAAGTTACTGCATTGTGAGAAGGAATTGCAACATAACAGGGCACTCGCGAACGAGTGATGCTATATTGTCCTTCGTCACACCTATTCTAACAAAATAACATAATCAATGAATTACATTTCTAACTAACAATCATCTCATAATATATTAATTTAAATCATTGCATCATATCACAATTCCTAAAATTAATAGATAATCAACCATAATGTCATATAAGGTAATCATGTCTAAAATGAAATAACATCGTCTAGCATCTAACTAACCATATCAAACAATAGCAGTATCATCATAGTATCTGACTAACCACATCAAACAATACAGTATCATCATAGTATCCAAGCAAGCACAGAAAATAATAAGTCTAAATAGTATGAGGGGTATTACATATGTATGTATGTATGTATGTATGTATGTATGTATGTATGTATGTATATGTTTGTTGAAGTGGTGATGGTGTTTAGATATACCATAGAGGAAATACATGTTTGATTCAAAAAGAGAGATGTAACCCATGTATTAAGTAATTGTGAAAGGACTCTCCTTATTGGTATCCATTAATAGGGTCTCTTACATCAAATTAACTTCACTTTGTAATCACAAGGAAAACTATTTACCTTTCTTAACCATTTCAAAATATCCTTTTAGTAGAGGTTTATATATACCTTATTAAATAATTGCAACATGATAATACTAAAGATAATTTTGTCAATTTTGATGGGTAGCTATGAGATGAATAAAAAAATATAACTAATCTTTTGCACCTTAGTCTATTAACAAGTACTAATTCATTTTTTTAATCTAAACATATAAACATATAAAGAAACTCAAGAATGACCGCATGCTCATATTAAATAGTTATCCTTAGAAATCTTAGTAATATTTTCAATAATAAATCAATCTTAAATTATTATAGTATAAAATTATTTTAATGTATTTTATTTTCATAATCTCTTATATCAAAATGCATTCAAGACAAGTTGGGTGTGATAGTGATAGATTTTAAAACTTCAATTAAACATAAGGGATATAAATAAATAGAGGTATAAACATATTTTTTTAAAATAGATACTTAATATATATATGGTAAAGATAAAATATTTTAATAAGAATTATATTTTAGAAAGGTGTTTAGGAAATCTAAGATATAAGATTACAAATAAAAAAAATTTAAAAATAAGATTTCATAATTAAAAATGATATAAAATAAATTTGTTACATATTCTTTTTAGAAATTAAATATATGTATTCTCTTTATAAATTTGAACAATTATTTATCAATAAAATTTAATATATCATTTTAAAATTCAACTCATAATATCTAAATATTAATATTTAGATTTATTGTATTTCCTTCTAAGACCCCTTTCTATGCTAAAACTTAATCTTTATAATATTAAAGAAAAAATCTTTATTGGATACATTAATTTGTACACTTTTAAAATATAAGTCTTCTCCAATCTATTATTTTGTTGATAGTTCTACTTCTATATACATATAACTTTCTTCAATGTCTAAAATCTATTTTTAATTCATAATTAAAAAAAAATTATATTTAAATGATATGAAAATTATAATAGTTGAGGTTGTCCATGTTTAAATTAAGATTATTAAAAAAAAATGATGTTTGAAATAAGTATATAAGATTGAAAGATGTTTATGTGAGATTCCAAAATATCAAGATTAGATTTTGAGATATTTATTCTTATAATTATATGTATTATGGTAAAATCACATGTAATTATACTAATTACTTCTTTATATATTAATATCATCTAAAACAACTAGTGTCCTCCTAAATTCTTGTATAATATAGTGGGGTGTATTAATTTTAAGAGTCCATAAATTTTTGGTGAAGTCCAAATGTTAGTTTTAATATTTCTTTAATATATTCTTTATTTTCCTCATCTGTGATCTTTTCTACACATTGTGGCCTTTTCTAGGCATTAAAGATAGGTTAGGATTAAAACTGTGTGAATAGGAGAGCATTTGAGATTTATAAAACATATTTAAATGTAGGAGACAACCTCATATAAACTTGTGTAAAAGAATAATAACACGAACTAGATTCGAATTAAAATAAATGATTATTTTCAAATAAAAAGTGGGTAAACAAATGTAATAAGTAAATATAATTAGATTATCTTAGAATTAAGAGAAGAGGGCTTTATTATTTACTTTATCAATTACGAAACTAATCTTTGTATGTGTGCATTTAATATTTTCTATTGGTTTACTCTTTGTATTATGACTGGTTCATTTTTGCAATAATGAAACTAATTCATGCATATGCAATTTTAATCTTAAAAGTTAAATCGATCTTTATTGATAGTTTTTAGTTGTTCATTCATATTTATTTATACTATATAAAAAATGGTGGTATGTACATATATTATAAGAGTTTGTTTGCAAGGAGTTTTATATTGGTTAAATTGTATGGATTTATTTACTAATTAGAATTATGTTTGAAGATAAATGTTAATTTTAGATTATGCATTTTAGGACTATTACATTGACCATGACACTAATCATAATTTTATGATTCGTTATACTCTCTTAATAGAATGGTGTTTTCAAATGGATGAAAAAATCATTTAAGAAGATGACCAATTGTATGCTTTAGTCTCCTTATATGGTTTCATTATTTTGGGTTGATTCAATAAATTATGCTAATTATATTCAAAATTACATTCCTACAAGGAAAATCTGAATATTACTATAGAGGAGGCTTGGTCCAATATCAATATTGATCTATTCTTCTTTAAGGTATTTGGTAGTAAGGCTTGGGCATTCATACCAGATGGTTGGTATAAGGAAATGGAGAAGAAGAGTCAACCATTCATTTTTTAGGCTATTGTGAGGATGTGAATGCTTATCAACTAGTTGATCCTACCATGATAGATGTTTACTTTCACAAAGATTTCTAGTTTGACGAGTCCTTCCCACAATCATATTTTACTTTCAATTTTTCTTCCTCACTACTTGTTATTCCTTCCTTATCTCAAAGGGATACATGTGCATTAGAGCATACCTCAAATGATGGTTCTAATGGTTCTACACCATCACCTCCTACTCCACCACTTCTACCTCCTACCACTTGTGTTTTTCCTAAGGGTTCTCACACTACTATTCAAGAAGATAGCTCTTTAGCTAGTGATCCTATGGCTTCTCATCACACTTTATCATAGAATTTTGGTACTAGTATTATAATTAATTCTATATTTATTGATTAGTATAATATTTTAAAGGATTCAAGTATTCCAAAGTAGGATTAGGCTACAAATGAGAATTATTTTTCATTGATGAAGAATCACACACGAGATTTGGTTACACTTCCTTCAAGGAGAAATATGGTCCAATGCAAGTTGGTGTACCACATCAAGTATGTAGTAGATGGTTCTATTGAGTGTTACAAGGCATGCCTTATTGTTAAGGGTTTCTTATAGATCGAGGGCATTGCATACACCAAATCATTTTCTCTTGTAGCTAATATTGATTCAATTCACCTTGTCATTTCTCTTATTGTATCTTATGGTTGGCCTATTTACTAGATGGATGTGAAGAGTGCATTATTTCATGGTGATATTCATGAAGAGATCTACATGGAACAACCTCAAGGATTCACATGTAGGACCATTCCCTTATTTATAGGCTATGACATTCTTTGTATGGTCTCAAGTAAGCCCCTAGTGATTGGTATGAGAAGATAGTTGGTTTGGACTACAAGTTTGTATCGTATTTAAGAGGTTGCCCCTATGATCACATAGTCTATATTTAGAGAAACAGAGTTGATATTTTTATACTAGTCTTATTTATAGATGATTTTATTCTCACTAGTAGCTCATCTTCCATGCCTTGGGATATACAACATTCATTAATGGAAGAACTTTGAAATAATATATCTTGGTCTTTTATACTTCTTTCTTGGTTTACAAGTTCGTCAATCTTCTAAGGGTATTTCCATTCATCAACACTAGTATGCCATTGATTTTCTTCATCATTTCAACAAGGTTGATTGTAATCTTGCTCTTACACCCTTTAAGTTAGCTATCAAATTAACTACCTCTTACACCACACCTTATATTTTACACACATACATTCTGGTATCATCTTTGCTAATGGTATTACCTCTCATTTTTTCCATGATCCTTGTGGGAGTCACTGGAAGGGAGCCAAGTGAATTTTGAGGTATATTACGGGTACTACACACTTTCACATTCATTACACACTTAGATCCTTAAAGATAGTAGACTTCACTAAATTAGATTAGGTAGGTGGTGTTGATCATAAAAATCCACTTCTAAGTTTTACTTTTTCTCTTGGTTTTGGTCCAATTACTTAGTCTTATAAGAAGTAAATTTCTATTGCATTATCATCCACTAAGAATGACTATCAAGGTGCAATTCTTACAAATTAGGAGGTTTTGTGGCTTCAATAGATTATGATAGAGCTTTTTCTACCACCTAGTAGTTCTATGCTTCTTTGGTGAGATAACCAAAATGCCATTCAAATTACATGCAACCCATTTGAGAATTACATGATGAAGCACATTGAGATACACATGCATTTTATTTGATATCTCATCTGTTATGGTCATCTCCCCTTACAGTATATGCCAATTAAGGAACAAGTTATGAACATGATCATCATTGAACCTTTGGCATTGTCTCATGATCTTTAGTTACAATCAATGATTGGGGTGAAGTAATTTATCCTTGGGGGGTCTACTTTAGTCCTCCTTCCTTCATATTTCACATATTTTTTTGGAGAGAAAATTTCCCCCCTGATTTTTCTCTTTTTCTCCAATTGTGAGAGATATTTTCTCATTTTACATGGGTACCTCATCAAGCCTCATTTTCAAGACCCATTTTTTCTTGTTATGTATTAGTTAATTTTTTCCCTAAGTTTTACTTAAAGTAGGGTGTTAGAGTAAGAGGTTATTTTGTAATAAATTATTTAATTAATTATTTCCCTTTTCACACTAGCATACTAAGCTTGTTTAGGTCATGTATTATTTTTTATCAAGTTATAGAATTAGGACAAGTATCATGATCAAATTTAATCATCACTTAGGATATATTAGGATATATTATCCCTTATAAAAGGTAAATAATTGTTTATTGTATCATTATTATATTTTTTTTGCAAATAATAGATCTCAAGACATTGTAGTAATTTCATTTCTTTCTTCTCTCTTTTTATGATATGTATTTTATTGTATTTTATTTTTGGGAGCTATAGGATTAAGTAATCAACTCCAAAAAAATAATACACCCTCTCCTAAACTACGAAAATCCATAAGACATAGAAGTATTCTATCTACAAGAGTCCATGAAATAAACACAAGTTTATGAAGAAATATATTTACCATCTCATCCAACTCCTTGAGAATAATGACATTGGGGTACTTGATTCTATCACACATACTTCTTCACAAGAGGAGTTCTCTAAGAAATACAAGAATAAGAAGAAATAAAAGGCTAAGGCCCCTTTTTATATTGAATCTTCATTATCCACATGGATTGACTTAGATTATTAGCCATATGAAATTATATCAAGATCATTTCACAATATGATGGGTATGTGGCTGATGACTTATTTTTTACCCAAAATTGATGAAATGAAAAGTGTTTTTAAAGGAGATTATCAGCTTTTCACCAATATAAATTATGCTTCACTTTGAATTTAATAAGTAATTATTATTCATTTTCTATTCAAATTACGACTAAAGTCTTGATCGATAGATTGATTGGAAAACACCTATAGCTTTCAAACAATATCACATTTTTTGAATCCAAAACATGTGTCACATTCTATGCTTCGCATACTATAGGATTAAAAAAGAAAAAAATTTCATGAAGTTTTGACCAAGTTAAGGTGGTCAGCATATGAGTTTTTTATATTTTTCAAAGTTGTAATAAAAAATTCATAATTAATTATTTACTTGAAAAAAATTACAAAAAAATATGCATCACATCAGGACATGAGTCCTCTACTTATATCTAAAATATTATCATTTTATTGTGGTTAGGGTGGTCAGACAGACCCCTATTTCTTATTTTTTCCTTGAAATTTAAGTACTACATTGAAATTTCAAATTTTCACCAAGTAGATTTTATCTTTTTTAAACATACCTAGTAGTTTAGAAACTACATTCAATTTGCTAGAAATTCTATTCTTACATATTTTTGAAATAATATAGATAACTTCCTCAAATTTTTACGTCAAGTTGCCTAACTCTAATTTTTCTGATTTTTTTGCCACTTAAGGGCTTGCTTTTTCCATGATGATCCTGCACATACCCACAACTAAAAATGACTAAATTCTACTATTTTTTTGTAAATCGGCTATAAATGAGTAAATAAATGACTAATTTGGTCATTGACTAAAAAATTATTTAGTCACACAAATAAAAATGACTAAATAGTTAGTCATTTATAAATATCATTTAAGGAATCAAGAATCAATAACTCACCAAAATACTCTAATAAACATACTCTATAAATTTCATCGAAATATTATTTTCAGGCGTAGCTTGCCAAAATTGAGTTTTAATTATAATAAATATACTCTAAAACCTTCGTTGAAACCTTATTTTTAGGCGTAGCCTGCCAAAATGGAGAAATGTTTCAGTAAAGAATGACAAAGAATGGTAAGTATATGTGTGTGATAGGAGGCATAGGATTCATTGTTGCTTATCTCATTCTTTCTTTTCTCACCAAGGGTTACATTATTCACGCTACTATTTGTAATCCAGGTATTTCATTGACATATATTTGCATAATCTCAAATTCCTTCAGATGCTTTTGAAGTATCAATGTATCCTATATAGGACAGTTTAGAATGATTTCTTTTAATTTAAAAAAATAAATAAATGATGTATTTTCCTATTATTAGATAATGTGGATATCTCCTAAATCTACCCTAGCTCATCATCCTCTTTGGCACTATATTCATTATTCCAGTTGCTAGGGTTTTTCATGTGACATCTCTAATATCTTCATGACAATGGCTTTTAAATAGATCGCAGTCCTTTCTTTAATCTTTATCATGGTAACCCTTGAGTTCCATAATCCACCTTCAATCTCTTCTAAGAATGTTGTCTTAAGCTAAACCACATAGTATGCATATAAAGCAAGTCCTTCATACCTACCATTGTTCCAAACCACCACTCCCTGCCTTTCTTAAAATGTTGCCTCCATAAGAACAATAGCATGTTTTAAAATCATGGTTGCCAGTGATTGACCATTAAGGTCACTACTTTGTCAAGATACAATGAGATTTTTGTCATGTTCAAACTCAAGGCATTATGCAAGATAACATTGTGAATTGTTTGTTGTGTAGGGTTTGATTTTCTTACACATTTACTGCTTTGCTAACTGTCTTTAAGACTAGATATTGCACCCTCAACTACAATCTCAAACAACTCACTCACTATCACTTGAAGATTCCTTTCATGAGAATCCTTTGATAAAATCAAACTATGCCCTATAGACTGCCTAATTACTTACTATAGGGGATTCATTGTTTCATGATATTGTGGGTCTTAAGATCCTTCAACCTTATTGTCACTTCTTCATAGTCCACAAGGTATTATTCACTATTCTCCCATCTTTGATGAGTCTCAAAAAATTTCTCAAACATGCAATCCACTACCTCCATTATACAATGGCTAAGAAGAAACATTGAACTTGTGACTACCACTATTAATTCATTTGGGCAGTCATTGCCTAATTGCATTTCCCTTGTCTAACACTATCAATAGAATTTGAAAAACCATTAATGTCAGTAAGAGGGTAAAGAAACTCACTGTTAAAATATCCACTTTACTATGTAAGGTTTGAGCTTTAATATCTTGTCACTACTCAGCCTCTTTCTAACTGTCACACCTCAAGTGACTGTCATTATTAGGTCATAGATTGCATTTACACATTTCATTGAGATAAATAGTGTGCTTTTTATTGGCTACAATCTTTAGATTGTGTTGGTTTGTTTTACTATAACCAAGTTGATCTTCTAATCTACCTATGGAATTGTCAATTCCAATCAAGGGCAGCTTGAAGGACCTAGACCAACTGATGAGGATTTTAAAGACCTCCTACACTTTGGGCTCTACAAGACCCGGGAGGGTGATCCCTTAATGTGTTTACAACCTTTGCATCATTATCATAAACAACATTAACATACAACAGATAATCTCATTTAATAGCTCAACACAATAGGATAATATCGAATAGAATTGGCTCTTCATCGATAATATCAACTATTTGGAGCATGAGATAACTACAACACAGGGATTTAAAATGATTTTGAATTTATAAAATGTTTCTGAGATGCACTAAGCAGCAAGATAAATCAATGCCTAATTTTGGGCCATGGAGTCAAACACATAAAAAGAACACATCAACAAATGACATTCAATTAGTGGATTTAAATTGTTAATGCCTTGCATCAAATGTTAGTGTCTTACATCAATAATCCCACTTCTGTTATCAATCAAACTCTCCTTACCAAATCTAACCTCCACACTTGAAATCATTGTTATCTGCTCAAAGCATTTAACAATTTCCTTGAAATAGACCTATAAACAAATAACACAATCTCATGAAATTTGAGATGACAAACTCAAAGATACTTTGTATTATTGAATTCATATGATTAAATTGTACAAGTATGGAGAAAATTTGAAGATATTCATGAATGTGCACACACTTTTATGATTTATTTGCATAAACTGGTTGTATTTGCTTATGAAATCAAAAAATTACAGCTGATAGACTCAAATTATGACTTAGAACTTGACATTTCTATATCTACCCCAGCCTCATACAAAAACCCAAAACTAGAATAATGAGAAGAGAAGAGAATATAAAGAAAAGATAAGCTCCAGAAGAATCCCTAAAACTGATCGGGAAATGCCATCTGGAATCTTAATTCACCGTTGATCAACAATTTCTCAAAGCCTCTCTCATCTCTTCTGTAACTGAATTTTCCTCTTCATTTTCCTTTGTCCAAGTTGTCTTGCAACAAAAAATTCTTCCATGTGATGAAATTCCATTTCACTTAGCTATGTAAAATTGCCTCGACCTATTGCCCATGAAAATCCTTTTATTTCCTGCCTTTATTTCTCTACTGTATAATGCATATTATATTTTCACTTTCCAACCAAGTGAAATATTCTTCCCTTAGCAATTAAAATTTAAAGTGAATATTTGATTCACTTTCTCCAATGTCATTTAAAATATTTACCTCCACAAAATATTTCACGTGCATTTTCAATCTACCATTTAAAATGGTAAAGATCCTCTTTAAAGTGAAAATACTTTAAATATAATATCCCCACGCCATTTATGCATATCCAATTATCAACCTCATCACCTATGAACAAAAGCTTTATTCATAAAATGAAAACTTTTAAAATATTGGTGGGACCCACCATTCATACATTGGCTCACCATATTTAAAAAATCACGAGACACACTTCTTATCTTTTAATTTTTTTTCTTTTGTAACAAGCAAATAATCTTTGAAAAATTAAGACATCGGCCTCCTTGATTTCCCGTGTATTGAAGACTTCCCCTTTTAATATTTGCATTGACCTGGACCCACTGCCACATGTCGCCCACCAACCATTTCACAAGAATTAAAGGGCGTGCAAGTTGGGATCGTGATATGGTGGGGTGTGGTTTAGATTTGGCTAGAGTTTATCTTTGTTCTCCACCATTGATTTCATTTCTCATATTTTTCCCATAATTTTCTTGCGTTTCAACTCGAGCTCTGCATCTCATACGTGATTTTTGCCATATTTACTTAAGGGTTTCTATAGCCTTTCAAAAGATCCAGTTTACACACTCTTCCAAGCTGCAAGTGGTATCCCCTGTTTAGCCTTCCACTATGCTTTAATGGATTCCCATATCCTCTATTGTTGCATCAAGCTCCTCTTCACATCATGGTGTTCCATTGAATCTTTGAATCTTTGGAGGCTCCTCTCAGAATGTGTGGCTTTGATGGATGTCCACATTCCATTCATGATGCATTTCTTTCTTGGTATCTGTAGTGCCTCAAAGTTTCTAAGGCCCTTCTGACAAATTGCTTTCTGTGTACCTTGCATTCATGGGATTTCTTCAGACCACACTTCATAGGAAAATATCAAAGAAGATACGAACCCTCCTCTATGTTTTGAAGGATTCCATTGCCCTACTCCTTGCACGCGTTTCTGAGTCATTCCTTGGTAGCCAACACAAATGCTATTCATGGTGTGCGCATTTGTTGACTCGCATATGGTTGAAAATTTCTGAAGCATTTTCAACATGTATTTTTAGCTACCATAACATAGTGTACCTTTCATTCTCCATCGAGCCTCCTTCTAGCATGACACACACCTTCTTCATCTTCTTCTTACCTATGCTTTATTGAAAATTCTATGCCTTGTTCCAGCAGTATGCCTAGAAGCTTTGATGGATGCATATACCTTCCTCCATGTGCATATGTGAAATGAATTCCCTCCAGTGAGTGTGTGGTATCCTTCATTGAAAAAAAAATTCTAAAGGCCTTTTCAATAAATGTATTATGATGCCCTCTTAGTTTGAGATAAGGTTCCTAAAGCACATCCAACAAAATCATTGTGTACGCATCCTTGTGGTGTTCTCCTATGTGGCTTGATGGTTGCTCCTACCTTGCTATTCTAGCACTTGTTTAAGATCTTAAAATACTTTTCAACAAATGTATCTTATGCATAGCATGCAACAACGACATTCCATGTGATCACATTTGCTGAGGGTTTCAAGAGCTTTTTGCAATTTATATGCATTGATGGGTACACGCCCTCTTTCATAGTTGTTTGAAAGCCTTTTATGTTTCAATACATTCATACTTTGTTGGTATCGGTCTTCCCTTTACCTTAGTGTGTGGCTTCTTTCATTCTAAATGTCTCTCTGTCATCTGATGATGGTACACATACCCTGTTTTCACCAGTATTTGTTTGCTAGTTTTATTGATTTTCAACAACATTTGATGCGTAGCTGTGAGCAATTGCATTTTCTTGAGAGATTTTTAAAGTTTGACAAATTTAAGTTGTTATATCCTGGGTGTAGTTCCTCCATGACCCTTGCATTTGCTTGAAGGTTTCAGAAGCTTTCAACATTTTTATTTCATGCACCCTCAACCACAATTCATATTTTCATCTTTTCAAATGTAGTTCCTATGGAATTTTAAACAAATCATTTTATGCCTATCCTATTGAGAGCTGCAAAATCTTTTAACAAATCTGCTCCATGTAATCTCTGGCTGCATGTTTTTATTTTGTGGTATTTTTTGCGCCACATGGATAGATTGCACTTTCTTTCAAGTTTCTGAAGTCCACATTCATTTTAGCCATTTTGTGCGTATTCAAACACAATAGCATTCTATGGTGTTCCATTGAATATTTAATTAATCAATGTCTACTTTGATGGCTATCTCATGAGACTATCTTAAAGGAGCATCTATTAAGCACGCCACCTTCCTTCTAAAGCCCTGAGGGTACACATGATCATGCATCCCTTTTCTTTCCATTGATGAACACTTCCATTATAATGAAAGCTACCTTGTCTTGGCTCAATCGTGATCTTGAGTCACTACTTTCTACAATTCAATTGCACATGTTGTCTTTCCTTTTAGAAGATACTAAACAAGCACTTTACCATCCTTTTAAGGAATTTCATCCATTACAATTTTACAACCATCCAAAGCGAGTTGGGTCCCCATGTGGGCCCAGCTAAAAAAAAATTGTTTTCAAACAAATTTTACCATCAAATGGATCAGAAATGCCCTTTGAATGCATTAGAAATTGAAAACATGAACTGGGTTTTCATTAAGACTAATTTCCAACACTTTGAAAAAATTAGCAAAACTGGCCAAGTTGGCTTTGGAATCGGCTTTGAAAACTGGTCAAACGACCTCTCAAGGACATAAAAACTTGCAGGAATGTAGCCATTGATCTAGAGAATGCAATGCAAAATATGGCTCAGAGAAATCAATCACAAGGAGAAATTTATTAAATGGAAAAGTTGCTTACTCAAACTTCTCTAAAATTGTAGGCTTTCTAAACCAATTAAAACTGATCCAATCACCCATTTTGATAAATAAAAAATCAACTCCTAGTGAGCTGCCACTAGACATAGTAGATCATTTTGGTGCAATGAACACGTGTGCAAAAGGAATTAGCTTGAGTCATCACTCGTCAAAAGATATGAGGTGTCAAAGTTGACCACCTTGAAATGTTGCTAGGAATGCAACTGCAAAATAGGAGAAATTGCATTTGGTTTTGATTTGCTAAAAATACCAAATCAACTCGTGAAGCTTTGAAAACTGGCATGCGAGTTCATCTTGGTATGGAGAATGTAGAATAACATCCATTTTGACTTGACAGTCAATTGGTTGCAAAATCCAAGCTCAAACAGGAGGTAACTTTGCAAAACTGCAAAATTTGCAAATAGGAGAAAAGTGCCAAAACCCTCCAGCTTCACTTTTCAAAACCCTGACAAAACTTATTGTGGGAAGCTGAAAATTGACATGCACGTTCACATATTACACATGAGTGTGTTTGCATAGGGATTTTGAACAAATATCAATGGGTTCCAAAATATGACCCTCCAAAGTAGGTCATTCAGGTAGGTTCACCAGGTGCAGTTCTAAAAGTGCCGAGGCAAAATTTTTGATATGGGCAGATCTCAAATTTGCAAATTTTGAGAGTGCCATCAGATTGCAAGATTTTTTTTATTGGCTACAATGTCTCAATCTTTATGGTATCACAACCTCACTAATCCGCTAGAGTTATGGTTTATGTTTCTACGAAGGCCTGGGGTTTGTACCCTAGTCGTGCTCTTACCAATGCTTTTGTTGGTATTAAAAACCAACCTTAAATCTTCAGTCAGAAAATTAGATGTCTTGATAGGGTGTGGTATGATCTTGGATTGTATCCTAGAGTGTGTGGGAAGCTTGTGTTTGATCATTAAGGTATGTAAACCTGATCAGGGAAATGCAACCTATATAGCATGGGCCTTGCTTTAATACTTCCCATAATGGTTATTATCAGATCACATTATTATAGCTTGTGGTTTAACCCAATATTGTGCATTCAAGTATGTAACAAACTTGGTTTGTAGTTTAAGCTATACATTTTTACGTAACATTCGTAAGGTTTAGAAAATATTGATCACTCTCTAGAATAGCCCATTAATCATGGGTTGTGGTTGAATGCACTAAATAATTGATATAACACAACCACTCTGCATATCAACAAAAGTTATAGGCTCTTTATTGCAGCAAGAGGTAATCACTCTTGGATCATGCTATCATTACATTATAACCTGTTAAACTTGAGACAACCAGAATGCACCCAATGATGATTGACACCTAAGTGTGGTGAAAATGATTAATTTGTAGATGAATTATGCTCATATGAGTGCCTCCATTTCTATCACAACATAGCCACTTTAAACTTGGGTCACACATGAATGCATCTTGTATTTGTTATAGCACAACTATGCCACATGACCAATAGAGTTATGAATCATATAATTACCATCACAAGAATTTTTTCCTCGGTTGTGCTCTTATGGTGATTCCATTACTGTTACAACATAACCCTTTGGACTTATATTGCTCAAATCCTTACATTGCTTATTTTATCTTTGGATGGATGGCAATTCAATAGCAAGGACTTGTACGTAGGTCATGCTCATATAAGTGCCTTCGTCACCATTACACAATAGTACATTGGAATTTTATTTCTTGAACCTTTACTTCATTTTCTATTGTTAGGGTTTCTTAGTGATTATTCCATTTCCATGTGGCATATTGAAAAAATAAACCGAGAAAAAAATCATTCTATTTTTAGTTAACTCCTGCTAACATGCTTTTGGAATAAATGTTTAATTGCATTACTTCAAGTGTGAAGAATTTTATTTTCTGCTTATAATACATTTATTGAGAGCTATAGTAGAAAGCTTCTTATGCTAAAAACCATCTTGTAAACTTGATTTAAGCTACATTTAGGAGGCTTCATGTAATTTTTGTGATTTATACAACTTTTATTCTCATAGTAAATGACATAGGATTCTTTCTAAAACTAAAATTATTTATTAATTATGGTTTTATGATGATTAAATGTTTTATTTAGAAGGGATTAATATGTGGCATTTTTTATGTGTGGGAAGAATAGATTATGATGCAACATTCATGTATGGATGGTTTAGGAAAAATTTGATTGCTATTAGTGACATAACTAGGTTGGAGAGTACTTTTAGCTGATCTAAAACACTTCTGGATGTTTTTCGCTTGTAATCAAAACTTGAGTGTAGGAATACAAATGTTGGTGGATAAAATAAAATCATAAATCTTCTTATCCATTTTCTGATCGAATTTGAGTTCATGAATATCGAAAAGAGAAGGAACCTACATTCTAAAGATAAAATCATAAATCTGCTGGTCCAATTGGAGATCCAATTTGAGGTCGTGAAGCTATGACAAAGAAATTTCCTACATTCTAAAGATAAAATCATAAATCTTCTTGGTCCATTTTGAGGTCCAATTGTAAGGATTTGTCTTTTTAAATCTACTTTTTGACATATGGCTTGACACAAATTATCTATGCTTCCATATTTTCATGTATAGCAGGGAACTTGTAACTACTATATATGACAAAAAAATCACTAATGTTCTGCTTTGATGGACGTCCCATGATCAAGATCTATCTAAAAAGGTTGCTTTGTATATTGGGTGGTTAGGTGTTCTATAGTGTTATACAAGTGTAAGCTTTTCCTTTTGTTAATTTTTAAATAATAGTCTTATCTTTCAGCCAGGTTTTTTGCGGCAATCTCTCTTTTTGTTATATTTTCAATAGTGCTTGATATAGATTGCAATTGTTGGTAGTTATGCCACATCTTGCTTATATATTTATGATTTACACCTTAATTGCAGTGCTAAAAGATCCATATATTTACACCTTATTAATTTTAAATTGGTTTAGTGGGAAGTCTCACATGTCACATTTTCCTAAGTGACTTGAGTTTGGTACATGTGTATTTTTTTTGGAAAATTGATGGCATTAACTTGTTTGAATTATGTGCCTCAAATTCACTAGTGGACCCCCAACTTGGTCATCATCAAGTTAGATTACACCAAGTGATATTTTAGGCCTTTACGACCATCCTACGGTGTCTCATGGAGTAACTAGTGGTTGAATAGTACTTCTTGCTACCTCGCAGAGGTGTTAGATTGAGCTTGTGATAGTGCAGTGTTACCGCCACCCTACGATGCTTAAATGCTGACTAGTGTGGTACAACAGTGGTTACCGCTACCAAGCGATGATGGTCCAAGGTATCCTATAGTGGTGCAGTATTATCACTGCCACACCGTGATGGTGCATGAGGCTTGGTTCAATATAGTGGCAGATACTTCCATACCACAATGGGCTAGTTTTTGTATAGTAGTGTAGCGGTGGATGGTGGATGACTAGATGTATTTTGTGGGACAGTGAGTTATTGATAGTTAAATAGTTAATGATGCAATAGAGTCTACAAAGATGGTTGTTGTGCAATAAGATTTTACTTATTTCTTTTAGTATTTTGATTGTATTCTTTTCTTTTAATCATTTATATATTGCTCTCCTTTATGTTGGCTTTGATGACCTATAATGATTATTTTGTTGGCTTTGAAAGGACTTCCTCATCCAAAGCTCAAATTCACACACGGGTAGGAAGGATACTTTCAAAGGTTGAGGATTTGGGCTTTACACCCACTGGTCGTATTTTCTTACATATTTTATTTTTTGTTTCATGTGCCTCCAAATAGGTGCACCAGATCCTTGAATGGGATTAATGTAGATTTATTCAGTAGGCAAAAGAGACTAATTCTATATGATTTTTCTTTATAATTCATCCTAGTGCTGATAGCAATCAAACTTAGCTTTGTAAAATACACATCATTAACTAATAAGTTCTTAAAAAATGTTAGGTTGTACCCTTCCATTATCTTCCCCACCATCTTACAATGGTCCTTGATGATTTGGTTATTTATTTTGTGTACATTGATATTCTCTCCTCCATTCCAACCACTACTCTCTCTAGGTTCAAGGTGTTGTCCTTTTTTCTCCAATTTCTATTGATGGTGTTTCCCTTCAATCTATCTCACCATCTACTTCTACCCGTCTTTCAACTCATGTTACAATTATTGGTGGTTCTACTAATCCTCAATGTCCTTTAGATAGTTTTTATCCTTTAGAAGGAAACTCTAAGAGGGTGATATCTCATCCCTCCTCTCCTAGATCTTCCAATTTGGAAGACATATTTGATTGGAAAGTTGCTCAACAACAAAAGAAAGGTCTTTCAAAAATGGATTCTTGTATACACTCTTTGAATAAGGTTGTGATGGTTCAAAAGTTTATTTCTAGTGGTTGTTTATCTTGACTATGGTTGTCTCATAGGTAACCTAGTTATTTTGGTACTTAGATTGTTGTTCTATGTTGTTTTCTCTTCTTCTTATTTTTTTCTATAACAAGGTTTGGGCCCTATCAAAAACCCAATTTACCTTAATAAAAATAAATAAACTACAAGAATCTAGTAATAATTATTCATTCATCTCATAGCTATCCATCACAATTCAGAAAATTTTCTTTAGTATTATCATGTTGCAATCCTTTAATAAGATATCTATTAACCTCTACTAAAAAGACATTTTGAAATGGTTTAAAAGGGAAATTAATTTTCCTTCTCATTTTAAAGTGAGAAACTAATTTGCAATTACCTTACACATAGGTTAAATCTCTATTTTTGAATCAAACATTGATTTCCTATATGGTGTAGAAATACCTTCATCACTTCAATATATGTGTTTTTGTGTGTGTGTGAAGGAGGGGATTTGTTGCTCCTAAGTCCCAAGAAAAATAGGGTGTAAATGGAGAAAATTCCCTTAGACACCTCAAGACTACCTCAAAATTAGCCGAAATGAAATAGGTTGAAAAGGAAGAGAAAGCTAAGCTTTTCCTTTTAGGTTTGTTGAGGGAGGATTTCAGGAAATGGGTGAATAGACTCTAAAGGTCTCAGACTATAAGCCAACTGGCTCTCAACTAAAAGCTGCTAATGCATGAGGAAAACAATAATGTGGTACACTATCATCTTAAAGGTGCACTAGTGTCTTGTATAGATAGAGAGTAGGGTTCATAGAATGAAACTCAAAGGGTGTGCAAACAACCCCAGAGTTTTAATCTAACAGTTTAATAGTGAATGAAGAAATGTGTGAAATAAAAGAAAACAACAAGAAGAATACTATAACTAGAAAGAAAAATTATCTAATAATAAAATGACAAGAGAGAAGGAAAAAGAAGACCAACTCACAAAAGGTTTATCCTCCTAGAATCTCCTCACGAATAGATTGTACCTACACACACATCAACGAAAAGGGTTGTGGCTATGATTTGGAGTTTTCTTTAGTCAAACCCCCATTTTGGTGTTTCCACCTCCACAGATAACTGATAGACCACAATATAGAGAAAATGATAAAGAAATGAAAATATGAACAACTTATAGAATGCAAAGACAATCTAAATGCTATCATATAAACAAGACAGTGAAAGAAAACAAATAAGTTAACCTCCCTTCTATGTAGTTGGAGAAGCCAACGAAGGAAAGAAGACAGCAAGACAATCACACCAATAACATGAAGCTTGAAAACTTATAATAGATAATGGTGTATAGAAGCAAGAAATATTGTGTAGAGTGTAGAATGGGAAGAACAAGAGTGAAAATTGAGTGAGTAGAAGTGATAGATAGTGAATGAATTGAGAGAGAGTGAGAGAATGAAGTTCAAATGTGTTTTTAGGAGGTAAGAGGACATTTTTGGGTAGTCAAGGTTCACTGGGAGCATTACAATTTGTAGGGTGGCAGAGAATGTAACACCTCCAATTCCCACTGATCCAGGAATCATGTTAGGATGCCAACACGACACATATACATCTACATGACATGCAGGAGTCCTTGAAAAAATTCCCTCATCAATGGAAAATGACAAAGTCATGTGTGAAAGATAAGGAAAAGGTGGTGGGTTTTTGCATTATCAGGTTTATAAGGCTAAAGTGGGGTAATATTAATTAAAATTTCATAATTAAAAGTGGTAGACTTTAAAATTTCAATTAAACATGAAGAGTATAAATAAATAGAGTATAAACATGTTATTAATAGAATAGATACTTAAGTAATGAAGAAATATTTTGATAAGAATTATATATTAGAAATTACAAAATATAAGATATAAGAATATAAAATAAAATTATAAATATTAATTAAGATTTCATTATTAAAAGTTGTATTAAATATATTTGTTCAATAATTTTTTTAGAAATTAAATATATTTATTCTCTTCATAAATGTTAACACTTATTTATAGATTAAATTTTATATAATATTTTTGAGCTCAACTCATAATATCTAAAGATTAATTAATAAGTTTATTTTATTTAATAGTGTCATATAGCAAAACTCATTGAAGACTTTACATTTGGAGTTGAGTGTGATAGTGATAGGCTTGAAAAGTTCAATTAAACATGAGGGGTATAAATAAATAGGAGTATAAACTGTTATTAATAGAATAAATACTTGACTAATGAGGAAATATTTTGATAAGAATTATATATTAGAAAGGTATTTAGAAAATCTAAGATCTAAGATTTAGAAAAAGAGAAGTCTTCTCTAATTTATTGTTTTGTTGATGATCTTTTTTATATGCATTAAAAAAATAAAAAATAAAATGTATAAAATCTAATTTTAATTTATAATTATATTTCATTTTTTATATTTAAATGATATTAAAAAAATTAGAATAGTCGAGGCTGTCCATGTTTAAATTAAGAATTAAAAAATAAATTTGATGTTTGAAATAGGTATATAAGATTGAAAGATGTTGACGAATGATTTTAGAGTATCAAAATTAGGTTTTGAGATCTTTGTTATTATGATAATATGTGTTAAGAGAAGATCACATATAATTATGCATATCCTAGTGTTATCCTCTAAAATGATTAGTATCTTCATAAACGTAATCACTATCTTATTTAATTATTTAATGAGAATTTGACTTATTCTTAAGGAGAAATAAGGCGCACTTAGACTATTTCTAAAACCTTCCATCATCAAATTCTAGAACTAATTCAATATTCTTTTATTATAAAATATTTGGATGTGTGTCTAAATGCTTGCATAATATGGTGATATGTGCACCCGCATGGAATTCTAATAAAAGATGTTAATTTCAAGAGTCCATAAATTTTGATTGAAGTGGTAATGGTTAAAGTGTTAATGATTCTTTATTTACCTCATACGCCATCTTTTCTAAACTTTGTGGCCTTTTTAAACCATTAAAGAAGTCGTGTGAGAATAGAGAGCATTTGAGAATTAAAAAAAACATAATTTAAATGCAAAGACAAAATCTTGTCGAAAAGCATTAACAGCACGCACTAGAGTCGAAAATAAAGAGATACGTGAGTTGAATTTAAAATGCATGCCAAAGACTGAAACACAATCCCGACGACTGTCAACTAAAGAGAGGAAAATGTGCGGAGTCTAACAAAAATATAAATAAAATAAAGTAGACAGGCCTACGAAATCTTAGTATTGGGTGGAATTTAGTATTAATTAGGGTGATATAAATATGATTCATGTGCAAAGTCGTTCGATATTAGCATTCTTTAATTAAAAAGAAATGTGCAAGTTTATCGTATGAGGTTGGTTGGAAACTGAATTGATAAAGCCAAGGTGGATAGGTATAGAAAATATTATATCTGTGGAGGCATCGGCATCCTCATCCATGAGAAGCATATTCCTTTTTTAGGGAATATTTCTGCAACCTTTAACCCCAAAGAAGGGCCATTTCTGACATTAGCTGTCTTAGCCAGAATGGAATGTCCGAGATCCTCCACACTTGACATCCCAATAAGCGCAGCTGCCGAGCGTGGGTAGGCGTCATCTTAGCTTAGCTAGTAGTTTTTGGATAATAGCTTGCATGTTGAGTGAAAGTACTCTTTCCTACTTTGTCATCCTCAATTTATATTCTATTATTACAAACCATTTTTCTTTAATCATTTTAGCATTTCCACTTATTGAATTGTATCTTCCCCATCATTTCATCTCTTCTTCATAGTTTCCTAACGGTCTCATTATCTCAACAATGTATACATTTATGAGGTAGGGGAGAGGAGCCCATAGTGGAGCACCCTAACTTCACATTTCTCAATTTCCTACCTGGAAATTTTAAATCAGTCCCAATTTTGTACAGCAATTTATTTGGCAACTCGCTTAAAAAATTCAATTTCAGGGTCACATCATCAAATATGATGCCACATCATCATGTTTTTTGTTGAGGTATCCAAAAAGGCTAAAAAAAAAAGTGAGACGACAGTGGTGCACTAAGTCATGTTTTATTGGTGCGCCGATGTGGCATCACAACATTTGTTAGTTTGTGTACTTTATAGATAAAAAGTGTTTTGCAATTGTATATTAAAGTGCTCCATTGTGGGACCCACTGAGGACTACTTCTATCCCCACTATTGGAGCCCACCCCACTATGGGCCCCTCTACCCTATAGAGTGTAGGTCGAATAAGCTCAATTGCATTCAATAGTTTTTTTAAATATTTTTAAGTCAGGGAGGGTCATCTTTGGTTTATAACTAGTATTGTTACATTGTGCAACAACAGACATAATTTCCATTTATTTAAAATGAATTGTGAAGTTTTCATATCATTCTTAGGTCATGGTAGCAACGTGTCTAGTTTATTTTCTCATTAGATTATGTAAACCATACACATTGTTTCCATTTATTTACAATAGTTGGTTGGTGCCTTCCTTCTTCTATACATGTTCATCTCTCTCCTACTCAATAGAATTAAACTATTATTTATGCTTCATTCCCGTTTGAGTATTATTTAGGTTTTCTAGACATAGCAATTGTTTCATTATTTAATCATTGTATACATTTACCAAGCATAGAGCACAAGTGGAAACAACTCAATTTCATTTCTGAAGAGGTATGTATTTATAATTTTCCAAAAGCTTAAAACTTGAGGCTATAATATTTTCTTCAAACATTAGCTTGTTATAAAAATGTTTTTTTCTGAAATTAGAAATATTCACATACTATTAAAGTTGCAAAAAGATTAATTATGTCAATGAGTTAAACTCCAATAAAAAATTCTTGCTATTGAAAATTGGGTTTTAAATTCTTGATGTTTCATTATCTAAACAATGTATACATTTACTAGGTACAAAGTGTAGGTGGAATCAATTCAATTTCATTCAACTAACAACTCTTGAACAAGAAGAAGTATTTCTAAAGAGGTACATATTTTTAATTTGCCAAAAGCTTGAAACATGAACCCATAATTTTTTCCTTAAACCTTAGTTTGCTATGCAATTTTTCTTTTTGAAATTGGAAATATTCACATACTATTAAAGTTGCTAAAATATTAATTATGTCAATATATTTTTTGTTGTTGTTAAAAATAGATTATTAAATTCTTATTTTTTCATCATCTAAACATTGTATACATTTACTTGCACAAAGTGCAAGTGGGATCAACTCAATTTCATTCAATCAACAACTACTTTAAAAAAGCATTTCATAAGAGGTACATATTTATAATTTTCCAAAAGTTTGAAAGTTGAGCCTATACTTTTTTCCTCAAACATTAGCCTATTATACAAATGTTTTGTTTTATGAAATTGGAAATATTCACATACTATTAAATATGCAAAAACATTGATTCTATCAATGAGTTAAATGCTAATAAAAATTTCTTGCTATTAAAAATTGAGTTTTAAATTCTTGTTATTTCATTATTTAAACATTGTATATATTTACTAGGTATAGAGTGCATGAGGAATCAACCCAATTTCATTCAACCAACAACTAGTGAACAAGAAGAAGCATTTCTAAAGAGGTACATATTTATAATTTGAGCCCATAATTTTTCCTCAAACATTAGCCTATTATACAAATATTTTTCTTTTAGAAATTGGAAACATTCACATACGAAAGTTGCAAATAAGTTAATTATGTCAATGAGTTAAATGCCAATTAAAAATTGATTGTTAAAAATTTGGTTTTAAATTATTGTTGTTTCATTATCTAAACACTTTATGCATTTACCAGGTACAAAGTGTGTTGGTATTTCCAAATAATTGCTCAAGTTTCTTTAAGGATTAGCTAGATCCTATACTTTAAAACCCTAGATCATTGGCCAATGAACAAGAGACAAATTTAATAATTGTTCTCCTTTTCACTTTAGGCTCTAAAAACCAATGTAGGTTTCCCTTTACACAACATCATTCACAAATTACAACAATATTTTCAACGATTTCAAAAAAAATTATAATTTTCACACTAACAATTTAGAGGATGAACTTGATTGGTTAAAAATTCTTCAAATCATCTATAGCTCTATATTTTAATCATGTGAAATGAGCATAAATAAAAAGAATAAAATTAAAAAATAAGTTTCAAATTTAGGTTGATTCTGCCTAGGTTTTGACTCTATGAATCAATTTGACCATTGTCTTATCCATTACAATGCAAGAATGAAGTCATTTTTTTAGATAAAAAATTAAAAACTAACTGAAAGGTTTTTAATAATTTGACTACATACAATAAGAAAACCAACAAATAGACAACATTGGCAATCTTGTTTAAGATCCCTAATATAAAAATAATATATTCAATTATCCAAATAAAATCAATTTTAATATTTTACTTGATTAAAAGCCAACAATTAAACCTCCATTACAACAAATATGCAATGAGAAACTTCAATGACCTTTGATTATTATTATTCAAAATATGTATTATAGTATGGAGAAATCAACAATATGACTTTTATTCATATAAAACAACAAAATTGCTCCAAGTTGTTTTCTACTATTACAAAGAAAATTTACATCATTCTCTTTCTACAACTTCAAAAGACCTTACTATACAATGTTGATCTTGTATTTATGTTCATTGATGATGACCAATTGAAAAGCAACTCAACTTTTTGGACTACTCTTCTCTTTATCCTCATCCTTTGATGACATGTCACTTCTGAGTAGGATAAATTGGTTTACCCTAATCATGTGGGTCTTGTAATCATCATTTATTAATACTTGGACCATATTAGAAAAACCTCCCATACTATACTTAATTTTAGAGATGTTTTCCATACTGTGGTTCAATTGCTTAGAGTCAATCTCACTATCCTTAATTATTTTGAAAAGTTATGCCTGATTTTGTAAAACAACCTCTTGTAAAAAAAAGGTTAGTAAATCAAATGCATCATTCCATTGATCAAATGTGCCATTCTATGGATCAAATGTGTTGTTTTATGGATCAAATGCATCACTCTGCTGTCAAATACATCACTATGGACACGAAAAAAGTTTCCCTTTTTTCTTGCTTGATTTGGTGTTGTGAGGTGTTTTGCACATCCACACTAGGTCTTGGACCCTTGCAAACTGAATAAAATGCATTCAACAATTTCTTGTAAAGTTGTTGTAAAGCATTGTAAAAGACTTTCACACATCTCTAGACTTAATGGACCTATCTTTCCCTAATTCAATGTTGTTATATGTGTTTAATTTCATTACCACATCAATCTAGAAGGCTTGTAAATTAAATTTGACTCTAATCTAGTGTTGCAATGTGTCCTACACATTCACATTGGATGTTGTGCCTTTCTAGGCTAAGTGGACCTCATTTTAGTGTTGCAAAGCGTATTTAATTACACTTTCACATTGAATTTTGTGTCCCAAGCCCTAATTGACCTTTACATCACCATTAATAGGCCCCTATGACCCCATATTGTGCATCCAAAGGCATAATTTGATCAAATACCTAATGAAATTAACATAAGAATTGAAATTCCTCATTCCCCAACATTCCAGCTGGCAAAAGGGGCCCTCTCAAACTAAGTCACCCACTTGGAAAAATGAGTCACTGGCAGGTGGGACTAAGTTTCCTAGCATGGCAAATTAGTCCAATTTGGCCTATTTTTGAGGTTTGAGCAAGAAATTTTGGAGTTTAAGTTCATTTTTCTTTCATGTCAGTCTTAGGGATCCAATTAATTGGAAAATAAGGTGAATTGCCTATAAATATAAGTCTCTAAATCCTAAATAATGACCAATTCATCTATTCTTAACTCATCATCCATTATTCTTCTCAAGCAAGCTAGGGCTTTAGCATTCGAAGTCATCAAGATAGCTTCCAAGGACATTCAAGGACAAATTCTTCATGTTTAGTTGTAGAAATTCAAGATTAATCATCATGGCAAGGTATTGAATCCAGTGTTTGATGCTTCATTACATTATTTCTTTATTTTGGTTTAATTACCTAAAAGGGGTTTCACCAAGGAAAACCCCCATACCCTAACATCCAACATTTCTTTCTCTCTTTGTGTGATTTGCAGGTCTTGTTTGCAAATTTGTCCAAGAAAAAGATTAGAAAATTGGCATCAAAGTTTCAAAGCCCTTTGAGGAATTCAAATCCCTAAAAGAGGCTTGGAGAACACCTATAGACCAAATTCTATAGTTTCAAATCTGAGAAATTACCAAGAGAAAAAGTGTAGGTTGAGGTCTACAGATTCCCCTTTCGAATCTTCAGAAAAGACAAAGTGGACACTTCCCCTAGTTGTAGCAACTTAGTACCACTATGCATATTTTTTAGAGATATTTGTAGATTCAAACACCCATTTGGATGAAAGAGGCCTTGATGCAGTTTTTTAGAATTTTCTTAAAATTGGACTAAGTTGCCTAGTTTGGCACAGGTGTCTTGCCAGGCTTAAAAATTAGTATTTCTAGTATTTTAGAGTTGCTTCAAGTCTGCAACACACTTCCAGGTGCACACCTTTTGTTTCATAGTCTTCTATTTAGTTTTGTTTGCATTTCTAGGTCATTTAGTATATCACAATGTGTTTTCAAACATCTCACATTTCATTGGATTTGCATTAATAATTCATCTCTTTTATTAGTTTATTTCACTTAGACATTACAATTAGGCATATATTGCATCCCTCATTACATTAATCTTGAATTTTTACATTGCATTTTGGCCCATCTTTCTCCTTTTAGGTGAAAAGCCCTAGAAGTGTTAGAAAGAACCTAGGGTGCCAAAATCTTTGTTTACATTATGGTGAACTCAACTTTTGAATGCCCTTTTTTCTTTTTCTTTTTTCATCACTCTCCTAGAATTAGCTTGCATTGCATATTGCATTAGTTAAGTTGCATTCTAGGGTTTCAAACTTTGCATTAGTAAAAGTGCATAATAGGCTACATTTTTGCATGTTAAATCATTAAAAATCTCTAAAAGTTTGTATTTGTATCTTAGGACTGTGTTATCTAGTACAGAGAGTCAAAATCCATTGGAAAATTTTGAAAAATCTATAAAAAAAAGCCCTATTGGGACTAATTTACCACCTTGGGCAACTTAGTCCCTATTCACCCCTGAAACTGCCTTTTATAGAGCTAGAAAACCTATTTTTAAGCTTTTGTTTGTTGCCTTCAACTACCTATATCAGTTGGCTGAGTTTTTGTAACATGCATTTCATTAGATCTAGCTTAAATTAGCTCATTTCATGCATTGTTTGATTTCACATTTTCCTTTCAAACATTTCATCTTTTAGGTTGTTGAATAAGGTAATCAACAAATTACTTGTTTCACATCTGAAAATTGCACTTAAACATTTCATTTTAAGTCCTTGCATTGCACTTTACTTTTCCATGCTAGCATGTTTTCTTTCAAATGATGTGGCTTTGATTTAGTTAAAAATAGACAGCATAAATACAACATTCCCTCTTATGAGTTCAACTCCGATTACAACAATAAGGTCTTTAAGAAACATGATCAAACCATTGACACAATCCTTAATATTACATTGCCCATTGGTGAGAATGGTAGTATAGAAAATCATAACAATCATACTTGTTCTTCTCCCGATACCTCTCCTATTAGTGACCAAGGTATCTTGGTGAAGGAAGATAGAAGCATTGAGGGTCTTGATTGTCCATCTCCTCATTCACCTTACCTAGTCTCCATAACCATGACCATCAACATTTTCCTTCTCCTAATACCCCTCCTTGATTCGATAAACATAGGTTGGTGCTAGAATATATACCTATTAAGAGTCATGAGAATCTTCACCCTCCCTTCCCTAATGCTCCCACCATTTGGGAAAATCTATTTAACAACCATAGTGGTCCTTCTCTTGATGCCTCCCCCCCCACTTGTGATGAAACTAGTTTACAAACTTCAACCTTGAATGAACATATTATAATCTCTCCTACTAGGGTAGCCAATATTGAACAAGAGAATGAGACCTTACAAAAAAATGACAATCAAATAGAATATTCTCCTAATTTCCCCACTATTTATATGCAAGAGAATCCCATCATTGATCATTCCCCTACTTGTGATGAAGTCCTTTCAGAAGAACCAACCCTCGAATGTTAAGAACCTGTGATCCGTAGTTCTCCTAAAAAACTCTCCTCCTAGGGAGGATATAATGATGCAAGACAAGGATAGCATTGACAATAGTGATATTATTTCCTTAGAAGAAGATGAGGAGCCTATATTAGACTCTCATTCACCAAGGGATGCTAATATTATTCAACCTCAACTCATCCTTTAACCCCCTTCAGACAAACAACACACTCATCACCTACCTAAACTCATGCTTTACCCACCGCCACATAAACCTCCACCTCCACCTAAACCCAATTTTACCCTTTACCCACCTTATAATAATGTGTCATAGCAACTGAGCCCTCATACAATTTCTCATACATATAACACTCAAAACAAACACTCACCACAAAAACCAACCCCAACTGCCTTACCTTTCCGTAATACTATAGTGCCTAGTTCCCCTCGATTAAGGCAGTATGATCTTGTTGAACAACTTAAGAACACTCTCGCAAAGATATCTCTTTGGTACCTTCTTCAAAATTCACCTACCTATCACACTATGCTTCAAATGGCCTTACAACAAGTTCCTATCCCCTCGAATGCATAACCAAATGACATAGTGTAACCATAATTCAAGGATTGAATGATGATATTGTTTTCCACCAAAGTGAACTCCCCCCTTTGGATGTGTAAAAAAAAGATAAAGCTTTCCAAATAATATCTCAATACAAAACAATAGGGATAAAGTGAACCCTTGTTGACAATGGCTCCACTCTTAATGTGTGTAGTTTAAACCTTTTCTATAGGCTTCATATGGAAAAATAAAACATTAAACTTGATTCCTTATCTATTAAGGGATTTGACAATATAACAAAAAACCACTTGATGTGATTACTTTTCCTTTTACAGTTTGAGTGGCCACATTGGATACACAAATTCATGTTATGCCTCATGAACTTTCATATAATCTCCTTCTAGGTAGGGTGTGGATTCATGAAATAAATGTTGTGCCTTCCACTCTTCATCATACAATGAAATACATTCACAACAACCAAGTGCACATACTTGAAGCCGACCCTAATCCAAATAGTTGTTTGAACATTGAGTAAAAAAAATCCAATCATTTAAACACATTGACACCAACTATGCAAGTGGAAGTCGTACAACCAAAAAACAAAGAAAAACACTCAAAGATATTAGGAGATGATTGGGGTTCCTTAGACTTCACACCACCACTCATGGATGACTACAAGATCATAAACATAGATTCACATATAGGAAGAAAAACCAGTCATGTCCATAAAAAAATTGGATGATCCTTTGAAAGCATCCACCTCAACCACTGTAGAACATATGACAACAAATTGCACAACAAACTTTGATGAGATTAATCATGAACAACCAACCAATCCAAAAGTAATGAAAAATATTTATGGATGAGGATATGAGCTTATAAAAGAACTTGGATAGAGTGGAAAAGGATGTAGTGCTAGTAAATAAGGTATCTACAACCCTATAGATCCTATCACATAACAAAAAACTCATGGTCTTGGTTATTGTCCTTTAATAGAAATCTCCAAGCCTTCACCCAGCGTCAACACTCTCACACAACATTCTTCTAATTCAACTTTAACTGTACTGCATCCTAAACTCCTTGACACTAGTGGTCTTGATAGTCATCCTTTACAAGACATGAAACAAACATCACCATCTTCGCTTAATGTTAATGTCATATCACAAAGCGCTAATGAATTGAATTCATTATATTTTACACCCTCCTACAAAGGGGATAAGAAAATCTTGCAATCTAAACAATCTTGCGTGAGTATGACATCTTGTACTAAGCAAGAAACATCTTTGTCACAAACTACAAAACCACCTTCTCAAATTGATCAAGAGGGTATCGTTTCAAGACTTCTCCAAGATCACTTGATCACCCTTCCTCCAATAACTCAAAAGAAATTCTATTACAAGAATTCATCTTGCACATATCATTGAGTTCACTGTTATTCTACTAATGAATGTAAGGCTCTGAGTAGTAAAATCCAACATGTTCAGGAGTTTTGTATGCTTCCTTATGTGGGGGCACCTAATTCCTCTAATTGATACTGATTTCCTGTAGTTCATTCATCATTTTGGCTCACTCTTGTCCTGCACTTAGTGGGAGGAAGGGGCTATGTAGCCTTGTCCTCGTATATCACTTGCCATTGACTCTTTTGACTAGTTAACCTTTAATGAACATATAAGAGCAAGCTTGGGATGTGGATGACATACCTTAAATATGGCTCACATGTGACATACTACCTTTTTCATGGCAAAGCTTCTCGAAAACATATGACTTGGAATAAGGCTTTCCAAGTAAGCTCTCATGTTTTCCTTCTTCTACTTTAAAGCAATTGCTCATAGCAATGGTGTTAGAAACTACTTTAAAGTGGGGACATAGACCAACACTCATACTTCATTACGTGATTTTTTTCTTCTTGTGATGTGTCCTTTTCTTGGTGGAGTCATTTAGCTTGGTTCCCTCCAAGAGCATGATATTTCTTTGTCTTTTCCTCTCTTGGAAACATTAGGAATGATGTTCCCTAAGAAGAGACCTTGCATGAACTAAGAAAAATCCCTTTGATCTCACCTTATACTATTTTCACATTTACAACAATTGTTATATAGCCACCTTGCATAATATAGCCACTTTGATATGGTTGAGTGGGATGCCCTTTCTCAGGACTTTCCCCACAGCCACCTTGTGGACTTCTCACCCCGCGGACAACCAGAAATTCCAAATAAAACTATGCAATCAAAATATCAATTAAATCAACATAAGAACTAAAATTCCTCATTCCCCAATATTCCAACTATGAAAAGGGACCCTCTAGGACAATAGCAAATATTTTGGCTTCCAACTTACTTTCTAACACTTCTAGGGTTTTTCACCTAAAAGTAGAAAGGAAGGCCAAAATGCTTAGGTCTACACTCAAAGTCAATGCAATATGGATGAAATATGCCTAAATGAGATAAACTAATTGCAGAAAAGTATTTAAAGATATTGTTTATTGAATGAAAACTAGAGAAATGCAACTTGTTTGAAAACACATTGTCTAATGCAAAAATACCTAGAAATATGAACAAAACTGAATAGAAATGGATGAAACAAAAAGTGTGCGCCTATAGAATTTTTGAAGACTTGAAATGAATTTTGAAATGCTAATGATGCTGATTTTTAGGTCTGGTGAGACTCATTTGCCATTCTGGGCGAGTCAGTCCCAGTTTCAGAAAATATAACCGAAGCATATTTCAGACAAATGGGTATCAAAAACTATAGAAAACAAAATCAGGCCTAGTAGTGGGACTCATTTTCCACCCATGGTGAATGAGTCTGCTTTTGAATTTCTAAAAATCCAAAAGTGGAAACTAAATTTCCCAATCTGCTCTTCAGCTCTTAAGAGGTGTCTACCTCTGAAAGTCTAATTTTTGAACCTAAAAGTGACTTTTTGTTGATATTTTTTCTTGGTCAATAAAGAGATGACTTGAAGAAATTTTCAACTTGATTCCTATTGATTTCCAAGCCTCCAAGATGTCTAAATATGCAAACACACAAGACAAGAAAGAGAAATGTTGGATGTTAAGGCATGGGGGTTTTCCTTGGTCAAACCATTTTTAGGTAATTAAACCAAAATGAGAAAATAATGTAATGAAGAATCTAATAATGGATTTATTACCTTTCCATCAAGATTGATATTGAATGTCTACAACAAAACATGAAGAATCTTCCCTTGAATGTCTTTGGAAGCTAACTTAATGACTTGCAATAATGAAACCCTAACTTGCTTAGCTTAATGGAGAAGAGAGATGATGAATGAATTATGAAAATGAGTTAATGGATGTTAATAAGGGTTTAGAGAGTTAATTTTATAGGAAATCCACCTTATTTTCCCATTAATTGGATCCCTAAGGCCACCATGTAAAAATAATAAACTTAAATTTTAGTTTTTCCCACTCAAAGATCAAAATTGACCCAAATGAGACTCATTCGCCACCTTGGGTGAATCAATCCCACTTGGTAGGGACTCATTTGCCATAGGTGGCAAATTAGTCCTAGCAGGGCCATTTTTCTAGCTAAGATGCCAAGAAATAAGGAAATAAGGTTTTTATGATCACTTTATCAGTTATTTGATCAATTTATGCCTTAGGATACACAATATGGGGTGATGGGGGCCTATTAATGATGATGTAAAGGTTAATTAGGGCTTGGGACATAGAATTTAATGTGAAAGTGTGATTAGATACACTTTACAAGATTAAAATGAGGTCCAAAAAGGCACACGAACCAATGTGAATGTGTAAAACACATTAAAACACTAGTTTAACATTAAGTTTAATTCAAATACCTTCTAAATTGATGTGATAATTTTTTTAAATACATTTTATATTGTTGAATTAAGGGAAAATGGGTTTATTAAGTCTAGAAAAGTGTGAAAGTCCTTTATAACACCTTAACAAGACATCGTTAAATGTATGTTATTCATTTTGCAAGGGTCCAAGGCCTAGTGTAGATGCATAAAGCACCTCTCAACACTAAATCAAGGCCTTATTAAGTTTGATTTATTATGAATTATTCCCATGTCAAACAAGAAATGCTCATTTTTCTATGGTATAGGGACTAAGTCATCCATTTGAGAAAATGAGTCCTTGCCAGGTGGGACTAAGTCACCCAGCATGGCGACTTAGTCCAATTTGGCCTATTTTAAAAGTTTGAGGAGCGAATTTTGGAGTTTAAGTTTATTTTTCTTTCATGTCAGCCTTAGGGATCCAATTAATGGGAAAATAAGGTGAATTGCCTATAAATATAACTCTCTAAACCCTAATAATGACTAATTCATCCATTCTTAACTCAAAATTCATTATTATTCTGAAGCAAGCTAGGGTTTTAGCATTCGAAGTCATCAAGATAGCCTCCAAGGACATTCAAGGGTAGATTCTTCATGTTTTTCTACAAAAATTCAAGATCAATCATCATGGAAAGGTATTGACACCATTGTTTCATGCTTCATTACAATTATTTCTTCATTTTGGTTTAATTACCTAAAAGGGGTTTGACCAAGGCAAGCCCCCATGCTCTAACATCCAACACTTCTTTCTCTCTTTGTGTGATTTGTAGGTCTTGTTTGCAGATTTTTCCATGAAAAATATTAGAATTTTTTTATCAAAGTTTCAAAGCCCTTCAAGGATGTAAAAACCCTAAAAGAGGTTTGGAGAACACCTATAGGCTAGATTCTATAGTTTCAGATCTGGGTAATTACCAGGAGTAGAAGTGCAGGTCAAGGTCTACATATTCCCCTTTCAAATATTCATAAAAGAAAAAGTGGACACTTTCCCTAGTTGTGGTGACTTAGTCGCACTGTGTATATTTTTTAGAGATCTTTATAGATTTAGACACCCATTTGGCTAAAATAGGCCCCGATGCAATTTTTTAGAATTTTCCCGAAACTATACTAAGTCACCCAGTTTGGTACAAGTGACCCACCAGGCTTAAAAATTAGTATTTCTAGAATTTCAGAGTTGCTTCAAGTCTGCAACACACTTCCAGGTGCACACCTTTTGTTTCACAGTCTTCTATTTAGTTTCATTTGCATTTCTAGGTCATTTAGTATATGTTTTCATATCACAATATGTTTTCAAACATCTCACATTTCATTAGTTTTGCATTAATAATTCATCTCTTTTATTAGTTTATTGCACTTTGAAATTATAATTAGGAATATTTAATCCATCGTTACATTAATCTTGAATGTTTACATTACATTTTGGCCCATCTTTCTTCTTTTAGGTGAAAAACACTAGAAGTGTTAGAAAGAACCTAGGGTGCCAAAATCTTTGTTTACAATCACTATCCTATCCAATTCATTGATGTTCAATTAAATTTGTCATTGTGCTATCAAATACATTAATCTGCTATCAAATGCATCGATGTTCTATCAAATGCATCAATGTACTATCAAATGCATCAATGTGCTATCAAATGCATTGATGTGTTATCAAATGTGTTGTTTTTCTATTAATTTTTTTATTGTGATATCAAATGTGTTGTTTTTATATTAAATTTTTTATTTTGATATCAAATGTTTCACTGTGCTATTAAATGCATGGTGACAACAGACAGAAGCACTGATCTACTAACAAATTTGTGGTGATAGAAAACAATAGTGTCGATTTGCTGACAAATGTATGATGACAACAAACAAAAGTGTCAATATAACCTATAAACCTTAGAAAACAAATATAAACTATTCAAATATCACACCTTCATAATCACACAATGAAGTTCAAGATCTTCTCTTGGAATATAGATTTTAGATAACAAGTAGAGCCATCATAGCTAAGATCTTGATTTGCTCCATTGTTGGTTACTCTTCAAATTAACAAACTATGAAAGAACAATAATGATATTATGTAGTGATAAATATAAATTCTCAAAGATAAATAATACCTATGCTCGATAAATTACAATGATAAAGTTTGTAAATATTTGATAATGCTTGATAATGCTTGAAGTGCTATAATGAATTTGATAATAAAAGTTCTAGGGGATTTGAATGAAATGGAAGTTTCTTATTTATATGCTTCACTTGATATTTGATCAATGGTGGAGATTTAATTTGCAAGATCAATGGATGGGAAAATTTAAAATCTAATAAATTAATTTTCAAATGATAGCTTGGAGAAATAAATAAATATTAATTATTTATTTTAGAAGAAAATATTTAATTTAAATAAATTATTTTTAATTTATTTAAAAGAAGAGTGTTAGCTAATTAAATAATTTATAGAGGAAAAGATTTAATCTAAATAAATTATTTTTAATTTATTTGAAAGAGGAGTATTAACTACTTAAATTATCTTTAATTTATTTAAAAGAGGAGTGTGAGCTAATTAACTATTTTAAAAAAAATTGTTTAATTAGAAAGGACCAAAGATAAATTTGAATTTAATTTTAATTAATGTGAGAGGGAAAATGAATTATTAAAAACTATTATATTAAATAATTAAAAATGATTAAATTAAATAATTAAAAAATTATTTAATTATTATAGATGCAAAGAGGAAAATGTTAGCTTAATTAAATAATTAAAAAATATTTAATTAATTAGATAGAAGAAATGTTGAAATGATAAGAGGAAAATGTAATAACCATTTTTAGGTGTATACACCCTTTTAGATGATATTATGGATTGCTTGGTGAAAAAGATCCATAAGACATACTTCTCACTTTCTTCACATACATGACCACCAATTAGCCATTTTTCATTGGTGTGTATATCAAGTTACCATCTTATATCTCCATTAGGCCATTGTTATGCTCAAATATTATTTTTTTTGCTCATTTTATAGGTCAAGGTGGTTGAGCTTCATCATCAAAAGTAAATTGTTGATAACCACTTTGATAGAGGTGCTCAAGTTAAATCCATATTACATGGGCTAAAAGTAAGTGTTAGAATTAGGTGTTGTACACCTTGCATAATGTTTGTAATATTTATTTATTTATTATGTGTGTAACACAAGGAGTTATAATGTTGGGGCCACTTTGTTGTATGTAACATTGGGACATGTAATTGTCAAATGTAATTATTTAATATCGGGGAATAATAATAAAATAATAAAGTACCCAATATTAAATGTGGGGTCACATGATGTAGTATTTTTGGGCACATGGTTTATGTAATACCACTTGGTGGTTTTGTAGGAGCTTGTTTCTATAAAAGCAACCACATGGGTAGTTGTTTAGGGTTGGATCAAAAGTTGGTCAAGGTTGAGCTTGTGCATGTGTGAGGGTTTGAAGCATGGCATGGGATGTGTGGATTCATGCTTGGTCACATGGAATGCATGGATAGCTTGTGCTTCAGAAGTGTTCATGGAGTCTCTGTAGATGTATTGTAATGGGTTTTCATTGCTGAATAATACATGGAGTGTGGATGCTTTTGGAGGCTGGGTTTTTCCCTCTTGAGGGTTTTCCCAGGGTATATCTTGTGTCATCTTTGATGGGTATGTTGTCTATTCTCTTGCATGTTGATGTTGAGTATTTTACTTGCATGTTTTCAGATTTGGGTTATGTGGAAATTGTCATTTCATGGCTGCATAGTTTCCTTACAAGTGGTATCAGAGCTTTGGTTATTGGATTGGATAACCCTAGGTTGCATGAGAGAATGAAAGGAAATGGCAAGATATAGGGTTTTGCAGGTGTTTTATTGCAGATCTAAGGGTTTTGGGTTTGCTGTTATGATGGGTTGTTTGCAGATTTGGGGTGAGAAAATTTTGGCAAAATTAGGGTTTCTTGGTCATGCATTTATATGAGGGTTTTTGGGGGTGAGCTTTCACAGATGACCTCCTAGGATAAAATGGACCTCATGGTTGGATTCAGGTTGGCCGAGAGAGAAATTTTGACATATAACATGCCCTATTTTAGTTAAAAAATGCTACCTCTATTCGGCCATACGAGTCGATGGTACAGTTGTTTCAAAAAAAAAATTAAAAATCGAAAATAAACACGTCGAAATTTTTTTGACTGCAAAATCAAACAAAAAAAAAAAGTGAAAAACTTTTTGGGGGTCCGCACACCCGACCCCCCCCGGCTCCCTCCAGTACCATAACTGTCAGTACTGACAGGCCGACGGTACTGATAGTACCGCCAGTGCTGTCAGCCGACAGCTGCGGTACAGGCATCGGCTTTGGCCGCGCTGTCCGCCAACCGCCTAGGCTTAAAATCAAAATGAAAATTTTTAAATCCGCCTTTCATTCAACACAATTCCGCCGGATTTCAAAATAAAAGTTAGCCAAATTTAAATGGTGGTCGGGTCCGTACGCTGGGCAGAGAATTTTTTTATTTTTGAAAAATTAAATCAGATTTAAATGTGGTTTGGAATCCGCCGCCCACCTACCACCGGAGCACCGCCCGGGCGCCACCAGAGAACCACCAGGAAGCTTTTTACAGCTATTTTTTTCAAATGGGCATAACTTTCACCCAGGTTATCGAATTTTTGACTTCTTATAGTCGTTAGAAAGCTGGTTCCGAGCACTACATAGTGGTATAGGTGTTGTTCCATGTTTTTATAGTTTTGACAATGTTTTGCTTGGTTGAAGTCAAATGTTTATTTTAAGCTTTGAGAAGGCATATCGAGTGCATACTGAGTCGGATTTTGGACTTCGAATAGTCAATGGAAAGCTTGTTCAGAGTACTTTACAGTGGACCAGGTTTGGAGATATTTTGGCATGGCTTATTTGCTGTTTTCTTTATCTGAGCTGTTTATGGGTCTCTTTGACTATGGTGTTACTATGAGCTTATGGATTGTTGGATTTGGGATATTTGATGATGGATTCATTGTATGCTCAGTTGTACATCTCAGATTATTATATTTTTGACATGGTTATTAGCATGTATGTTGCATTGTTGTATCTACAAGTTGTGCAATGTTGTAGGCGGTCTATACTTACTTGTTGCACCTATGACTTGGATATGGGTTGTCTTTTCCCATTGATATTTTCAGTGTTGATGCATGATTAGTTTTAGTGGCTTGGTTTTGTCACTTGGTTTGTTGATTTGGTTGTCTTGTTGAGGAGGTGAGATGGTATTACCAGGTACAGTCATGATATGAGATCTATGTAGTTGACTATGATTATTCAGATATGTGGACATGGTTGGGTTGATTTGTTGGTATATTTGGTGGTGATCATTATGTCATGGATGTTTCTTATGCATTAGAGACTTTGGCATGTTATGATGGTTTATACAGGTGCATTGATTGGTGGTATTGGATTGGTTCCTGATTATGGTTGTGGTGGTGTATCTTCTTGGGTTTAGGAGATTGGTATCACGATGTCATGGATAGCTTGGTTACACAGTTTAGTGGGAGATTGTGACAGTGATGGTTTGGCGGTGTATCTTCTTGCTTTAGATGATGGTTATCATGTTGTCATTGAGAGCTTGGATTCACAGGTTTTGTGTGAGCTTATGACAGTGTTGGTTTTGTGCATCATGGTGCCATGGGATTGCTCGGTATCACGGTTCAGTGGGGAGCATTTGGAAATGATGTGGATCCATTGGTTATTATAGATGGTTGTCTTCAGTAGGTGATCTTTGGTGTCATGGAGGAGCTCTTGGATTCTGTGTGCTATAGTGAGAGTTCTTTGATATCAGGTGTTGGAGATGTTGAGGTATTATTTATGACTTGTTGGTTTTGACAGGTGATCCTTGGTTGTAGGATGGTTTTGTTATTATGTCATGGTATACTCTTGATTACTAGTTTAGAGTTGTGGCATGGTACATGTTATGATGATTTATTCATGTGATCTTCTTTTGAGAGGATGTGAGATCATGGTGTCATGTTTAGGTTCCTGATTCTGCAGTTGGAGCTATGAATTTGATCTTGATTGGTTCTCTTTGTATTGAGTACATTGATCATTTGCTTGGTGTTTAGCATGGATTGATTGGTTACAGGTGCTCATGGATACTTGGAGACATAGGTGAGGCTTGGTGTTCTCTTGTGATTAGAGACATGTTGTTGATATGGTTACTATTGATGAGATTTTAGCAGGAAGTCCAAGGGAGCCTACACCTTGGTTGGACGTGAGTTCAACATGGACCGAAGAGGAGAGTGTTCTTGGTTGAGTCATGATGACTTGGATATCCTGGAGGAGCATTCTCATTCCCCACTCTTGGTCTACTCGGTGGTTCACTTGAGAGGTATTGCCCATTATTCTTTCAGGTGCATTATGTTTATGCTTTGTCTTCTCATGGATATGGATCTTGAGCCATGGATATTTGGTTTCTGGAGGGTTCATTTGAGGAGTGTTGGCATGTTTATCTCCTTGTACATGTTAGGTTTAGGAGATGGTTTATTGGGCTGATTTCTTTGGTTTGGGAATGGTTACTTTGAGTTTGATCTTCTTGTTTTGAGATGCTTACATCCATGTTAGTTACATATATTATCTTTTATCTTGGTGATTGGATGGATGGATGTTGTTATGGTTTTTGTTTTGGGGTGTTATGGAGGAGATCATACTTGACACAGTTGGCATTTAGAGGTGTGTGTGTAGGAGGACATGCTACAGGGTTTGGTTTGCAGGTTTTGCTTATGATTGTGGATGTTCCTTGGTACTACATGTTTACTTCTATGAGATGCCGGTAGTAGACTTGGTATGCCTTTGTGATGGTGCCTTTTTTGGGATGTTAATGAAGCGATGCGTTGAATGCGCTCATTCCAGGTTTGCATTCATCTTAACATTACCCATGCAGTGGGAGCTCTTGGATATGTATGTCATGCTTTGACAGGTTTGCACATGGAGTTTGTTATTGTCGTTTGTGGGTGGATATGTTGTTGGAATAAGTTTACTATGTTATGTATACCTTTGGAGGAATGGATAGTTGGATGTGTTGGCACTTGTTGTGAGTGTCATTTCAGCTATGGTGATTTATTCTTGACAGCTACTGGTGCATATTGGATTCAGTGTTTGTGTTTTGAGATATCAGTTGAGGTAGTTTTATGCTTCTTTGTGACAGTTAGTGTGACATCTCTTTGGATGTGTTCATATCTTAGTGCATTTGGCATGGTGGAGGATGGGAGCATTCATGGATGAGATGGTGGTCACCTTGGTTCTTGTTGCAGGTTTCTTGATGGAGCACATGGAGCACTTGGATTCTAGGATGGTACATGTTGCCTATGGAGTTTATTTGTTACCCCCTTATGCAATGTATACAACAAGTGGGAGATTGTTAGAATTAGGTGTTGTACACCTTGCATAATGTTTGTAATATTTATTTATTTATTATGTGTGTAACACAAGGAGTTATAATGTTGGGGCCACTTTGTTGTATGTAACATTGGGACATGTAATTGTCAAATGTAATTATTTAATATCGGGAATAATAATAAAATAATAAAGTACCCAATATTAAATGTGGGGTCACATGATGTAGTATTTTTGGGCACATGGTTTATGTAATACCACTTGGTGGTTTTGTGGGAGCTTGTTTCTATAAGCAAACTAGGTTGTTTAGGTGGTTGGTCAAGGCCAGCTTGTGTGTGTGTGTGAAGCATGGCGGATGTGTGTGGATTTGGTTCCATGGATTGTGCTTGCAGAAGTGTTCATGGAGTCTCTGCAGATGTATTGTAATGGGTTTTCATTGGAATAATACATGGAGTGTGGATGCTTTTGGAGGCTGGGTTTTTCCCTCTTGAGGGTTTTCTCCAGGGTATATCTTGTGTCATCTTTGATGGGTATGTTGTCTATTCTCTTGCATGTTGATGTTGAGTATTTTACTTGCATGTTTTCATATTTGGGTTATGTGGAAATTGTCATTTCATGGCTGCATAGTTTCCTTACAGTAAGTGAGAGATTCTAAAGAGTTTTTTCAATCTCTTGAATCTCACCATTCTTCTAAAGGAATTAAGTAGATTTAATATGGGTAGTATATTCTCAAGGATCTTCTTAATATCCTTCATGTATTTGTCGAGCACTATGAGTAGGTTTTTAAGGCTCAGGATAATTCTCTTAAATGTGATCAGGTTTTGTATGAATACCTTAATGTTGTTCCTTGTTTGATTTCCTCTTGCTAGTGATACTATTGTGACTTGTTGCCCTACATTTATAATAACCAAGAATTTATTTTCACTATGACTAATGATAAATCCCCCAGGTGTGATTGCTATCCCTCTAAATTTTATAAAAAACTTTGGAATTATGTTGGTGAGGATTTTCATAACGTTTATCTTGAAGCTTATCATTCTATTTTTTTTAGGAAAGTTCATAAATAAAGGTAATATTAAATTCATACCTAAATTAGGAATCCAAAGGATATCTATAACAAGAAACCAAACACCTTGCTTAATGTTTCTTATAAAATCATGGTGTAAAGCCTTAGGCTTGAAGCTATTTCATTTTCTTTCTTAAATTGTGTGACATAAGTGGACTAATTTTATTAAATCTAGATACATATTGGACAACATCATTACAATTTTGGAAGGACATGTAATAGGCTTGGCGATTTCATCAACAATTTATTTTCATCAAAATTGACTTTTCTAAGGCTTGTGATTATATTGAGTGGCCCTTTATCTTTGTAATGCTACAACCCTTAGGATTTAAACCTCAATTAATTCAATCTATGAGTATAATTTTTACTAATGTCGTAACCTAACTTACTATCAATGGTCAACAATATAGTCCATTTGGGCTCCTTTGATCTATTCACATAGGTTGCCCTTAAGCTCCAACTTTGTATGTGCTAACTACTAAATGATTTGGGTAGCTCTTGGCTCATTCTATCTTTCAAGGATGGTTAAAGGTATTTATTTACCTAATTCTTCAACTTAGCTCATAGGCCATTTTATTGATGATTATTTTCTAATTATTTTGGAAGAGGAAACTAACATAAAGAAAGCCTTTGGTGTTTGGAAATTTCTACAAGGCCTCAAATTTTTCTATTTAGTGGAAAAAGGATGTGTGTTACAAGTAATCCTTCATAATCCTTCTTGGCTTAATTCTTTTGGATGGAAGTGGATTGAATATGGTGGAATTTTTAGGTTTTTGGCATCCATTTTTCCTTTTAGGTGTCTTTGAACTGTTTGTGATATGTTGTTGTTGTCAAAAATGGAAAAAAATGGCTTATTGGGTCACCAAACTTCTATCTTTGGTTGAGAGATTCTATATTTTCTCTAAGATTCTTGCAACCACTCATGTCTACTAGTCCTCTTGTTGGGTCCCCTCCAATATTTTATTTGAAATTAGAGAAGTTTCTTCATGATTTTCTTTGGTCTTCTCCAAAAAATCATTGAGGTTTCCATCAAGTGGCTTGAGAGTTTTTTGTCTTCATTATGAATCAAGCGAGTTGGGATTATTCCCCACTCAATGCCAATTTTTTCCCCTTTATACTATGTCGATCATTTATGCTTTTGAGGGTAACAAAACCTGAACATTTTTAGTCTGTCATTACATTTCTTCTAGTCATCCAATTGGCCGACTAGCTTGGAAAGTGGTTGAAATTTTGATACCTATATTGGCTCACTTTTCCTAATCTCTTCTACTTCAAGGCCTCCCCATTGATTCCAAATTATCCCATTTAGGAACTTTTCATCCTCGATGTTTTTTTATAGGGGTTAAGAGTCTCTCAAAACATCTCTTTTGGCTTCAATCTAGAGCTCAAGATGTTCAAGGTCTTAGATACATGACTTCTTCAACCTATTCAAACTTGAGCCATTTTCTTGGCATATGGTCTTACTATTGTATTTTCCTGACATCCCTCATGAATTTATTCAAATATGGCATGCTTTTAAGGTTGTGAACACCACAAATCTGCAAAACAGCTCAAACTTCAAAACACTTTATCATGTTAGTTCAAACTATGCAAATACCATAGTGCTCCTATGAGATAATAAATCATGCTTTAGAATGAAAAAAAATGACAAGACAAACTAGGAATGTATAAAACATGAAATGAATCCTATCCCATGGGTATGTGTAGGATCATCATGGAAAAAACAGGCCCTTAAGTGGCAAAAAATTCAGAAAAAATCAGTGTTAGGCAACTTGACGTAAGAATTTGAATAAGTTATCTATATGATTTCAAAAATATGTAAGAATATAATCTATAGAAAATTGAATGTAGTTTCTAAACTACTAGGTTTATTTAAAAATAAATAAAATCTATTTGGTGAAAATTTGAAATTTCAATGCAGTAGTACTTAAATTTTATGGAAAAAATAAGTAGGTGTTTGTCTGACCACCCTAACCATAATAAAATGATAATATTTTTTTATAATATTTATATAAAGGACCTATGTTCAGATGTGATGCATAATTATTTGTAATTTTTACCAAGCAAATAATTAATTATGAATTTTTATTACAACTTTAAAAATATAAACACTCATATGTGACCAACCTTAACTTGGTCAAAATCATGAAATTAATTTTTTTTATTTTTTTAATCCTATAGTATGTGAAGAATATAATGTGATGCATGTTTTGGATTCAAAAAATGTGATATCATTTGAAAGTTATAGATGTTTTTCAATCAGCCTATCGATTAGGACTTTAGTTGTAATTATAATAGAAAATGAATAATAATAATTTATTAAATTCAAATTAAATCATAATTTATATTGGTGAAAATATAAGAATCTCCTCTAAAAATCCTTTTTGTTTCATCAATTTTGGGTAGAAAAAAAGTCATTAGCCACATACCCTACAAATACCCATAATATTGCCACTTTTTGGCCCATCGTGATCCTGCACATACCCCCATTGTGGATTGGTACTATTGTGGAAAATAGCCCTTTCACAATATTTTGCTAAGCTCAATGATGAAATTTATATGAATATGAAGATGGTGTGGATAAATCAGTTCTCAAATGAAGAGAGTGACTTTGCATAGGATTTGTGGATCAAGTTGTGGAGATGAAAATGCTAAGATTTTGTGGAGGATTTGTTGAAGGATGAAGCCTCTATTTAAAGATTCTCAAGTTGAAAGAATGCTTATAAGAGAGAAATTTAGGATAAAGATTTGGCCAATGAGATGAATCCACTTGTCAACTTGTGAGTGGTTGAGGAATGTGCAAGTTTTGGCCAATGTGCCAAAGAGGGGGAAATTCAAATTTGAATTTGATAGTTAATGTTGAGTTTGACCTTTGCAAGGGACATGTAAGAGCCATGTAAAACCTATTAAATGCCTTGTTGGATGTACATTTCAAGTTTCTTTTGAATTAAAATTTGAGGTAATATTCCTCAAAGATGTCATGTTGATGGAAAATAATGAATTTATAAATGAATTAAAATGATTTATTGGTGCAAGTGGGAAAAGCTAGAGGATGTGATGGGTGATTAGATTAGGTTAATTAGGGTTAGATTAACTTAATGATGATTAGATGCTTTGATTCCTTTGACTTGAATATTTTGATTTATTTAAATCAAAAAGGGATGAAATGGTGATTTCAGACTTAGTTAAATAGAGGATTGATTTATTTAATCAAGAAGGGTGATGTTTAGGATCAAGTTGATTTATTTAATTTAAACTGATGACTTTAGGAGATTGATAAATAAACTTGATTTATTTGTTGAATGGATGAATATGACCTAATCAAATGCATTATGCCAATTTTGTGTGTCTACATTTTTCCCCTCTTTGAAGCAATGCATTTGTTGCGTTGGTTCAATGAATAAACTTGCCACGATCAAAATTCAATTTTTTGTTAATTATTTGGATGCCCCAGCAGAAAGAAGTACACTGGTACATTGCCCCCTCAAGAGATCAAGTGAAAAGATTCAATTTGAGGGTTGATCTCATGATAAAGAGGTTCAAAATGGATGGTTATGGATGATGATGCAAATGATATGGTTTTAAGATGCTTATAATAAAAAATCTATATTATTTTAAACAACTTAAATGATGATATAATGTGATGATGTATGGGATGGATGGTGTGATATCCTATGATTATGCAATGGATGTTTTATGCAAATATATCATTTATGAGATGCTTAGACTAACAAATCTATATTATGATGATGATTATGCATGTGAGATGATATGTAGAATACTGATGGTTTGTGGATGCAGAATGGATGCATGATGAATGCATTGATGATGTTATGTTGTGTGGAGAAATGAGATGATGACAAGAGGATCCAACAAGTCCATGATTTGATGAGACTTTATTAGAGATGATGATGATTTGCTTATCAAGGATTGGGACTTTAAAAGGGCTACTTACCTTATGTTTGATAACACATGTAGATACGATGCATCAAGGTATAAAGAACTAGGATGGCGTTGTACCTAGTGTGATGGACTTTTACTCAACAAGCAGATAGGAGTATTCTTGTTCACACTTCACATATAGAAACCGTGCTAGGACGTACCTAACAAAGCAAGTATTCACCGAGTTATCTTACAAGAATGTCCAACAAGCTGCACAATAGAAAAAAGGATAATGATCGTTGCCCCATTCCTATCTCTCTAAATCCTTCATTCAGATATCATCGAGAGGTCCTTGGAATGAGCGCAATGAGATAAATCAAAAGAAAAAATCAAGTACGCAAACAAGCCAATGTTCTTCATACCTTCAGACAAAGGGATTTGTTTTGATAGGATAAGAATCCAAAGTGATATCCAAAATGATGCCCATTGTTAGAACAATATATCCTAGGACATGCATTATATAGGATGATGATGGGTTGATAAGTTTATTGATAGGCTATTGATATAAAGTTTATTGTCATGTCTGAAAATGATCAAGAGTTTGATTTTGTTTTAAAGGTTTGTTGCTTCAATTTTGATTTTACGATTGAAGTTTGCTTTTGCTGACTTCTTGTGATTGTTTCTGTTTGTTTTACCAAAGGATGAAGGTGATGATCAATTTATTAGGATGATTGATTATTGCGAGTGAAAGTGAGACAAGACAGGTGGATTTTTTCAAATATTTGGATGTTTTTGATATTTTTGATATTTTTTTTTGAGGCTGTTTTTGGTATTTTCTGGATTTTACAAATGTTTCAATTTTTGAATTTTGTGATGTTTTTGGATTTTGCATTTTTTTCGAATGTTTTTGCATTTTGATGTTTTTTGAAATTTTTTGGATTTTCTATCTCAGGGGCCGATCAAATATTAGCCTTGCCTACATTTAAGCTCAGAGACAACGTAGTTCAAATGCCATGCTTTTGATGTTTTTCTGATTTTATGAGTTTTTTTGGATTTTTTGATGTTTTGGATGTTTTTGGATTTTTCACATGATTTTGATGATTTGGATATGGATATGATATCAGTGCTCTATTTGGGATTTTGTTGAAGACCAAGCTAAGGTGGATTGATCAAATTGATGGATTGATGATGATGATATCATTGTTGAGGATTCACAACAATGCAAGGATTTGATTGATCAGGATTCATGATGATAACATTGTTGAGGATGCACAACAATGCAATGATAGTGTTAAGCAACACAAGGATTAGGATGAATATCCCAAGATGATGATGGATTGATTGGATTTTGATCAATCAAGATTGATGAAGCTTGATTTGGAACAAAAGTCTATTTGAATGATTTGATGTGATGTTGACGTGCAAATTAGATGTGACTGATAATGATTGCTTGGCTTGATGTTTGATGAAAGATGAATCTTCATAAGGAACATTTTCTCATCAAAATATGCCATGGGCTAGTGATTTGAATTTTGGCTCACAAATGCTTTGACCAATTTGATTTCACATTTTCCAATGTTTGGATCACAACATAAGTGGGAGGACATAAACCAAGATTTATTCTCGAAGCAAGATGTACATATTTTTCCCCAATGTCTAGCAATGTATGGAATATCATGGATGGATGCTTGGATTATCTTGCGATAAGATAAGGTGTTTGGATCAAGAAAGCTCATTTGGATAATGCTTCATAGTTAGATAACGTTGGATAGGATAGGATCAATGAAATTGACCCATGTCAAGATGTTTACAATAAGAAAATGTAAAGCGTGCACCAAAATTTCATCAATATCAAGATAACTTGGATGATGGATGCAGATGGATGAAAATGGATTGGATAAATGGTTCATGGATGAATGGATTTATTATGGATAAGATGGATGGAATGCTGGATTTATTATGGATGGGATGAGATGCTTTCATCTGAACTGGTGCATGTAGATGCTCGATTCTACACATGACGCCTATTTTCCCGATTTTCATCATGGTCTTTCCCAAAGCATCGCCCATGTAGTTTTCACTAGAGGACGATTTTTTTCTTTACTGTTTTCAATCCCTTTTCTGAATTTTTTTTTGGATTTTCATAGTTTTGATTTTTTTGTATTTTTCTAAAAGATTCATGCTGACCCACCTAGTGGTGTTGATGTAGATGCTTCTGTCATAATGTTCCATCAGTATCCTACTTGAAGAAGTTGCTTTACTAAGATACGTGCACTTGAATGCAACTTTTGAGATTCCTTATCTACTTTATTGATACTACGGTTAACTCTATCTTTGTGCACACATCATGATAGAGTGCCTTTAGAATCCTTATGATGAAGGGTCATTTCCAATACATGGTCAATGTGAGAATTGGATATCATGCATGGAGGCATGGATGGATTGTGTTTAGGGATAAGAGATGGATTGGTTGATAGTTTGGAACCTTTGACTCTCCAAACTTGGGAAGATGAAAAATGATGGGTGGATATGAAAGTGTGTATGAAATTAGGACCAACTACTTGATACACTCTCCAAACTTGGGAAGATGAAAAATGATGGGTGGATATGAAAATGTGCATGAAATTAGGACCAACTACTTGATACACTTTGTGCATTGCTTGAAAAGCCTTCTTTTTCTTTTGTGGACATCTTTGATGGATACTTTTCCCTTTTTTATTCTTCCCCATATTTTCTTTGACTGATGGAGTTTGATAGGGATGATCTTTCTTTGTATTCTTTGGTATCCATGTGTATTTGATTTGTCTATTATGGTTCTCTGCTTCTTTTGATTTGATAACATTCTTTGTGCTTTGATTCAAATCTTTCTTTTGACGTTGGTCCCAATTCATTGATGGGATGATGGGTGGATGAAGATTTGTGAAGTAGTTGGTTGTAGTATTGGCAATGGTTTCACCATAAATATTCTTCATGCCCCCTATATTGATGCCTGCTTGAGACATAGTTACCCCCAGTATTGTGGAAGTAGTACCTTCATTCCTTGATTCTACCTGTTTTGAGATGTCTTGTTCATTAAACATGCTCTGAAAAATGACCACTGTAGATGACATTGTTCAATTTTCCACTCTGCTAACTCTAGATTATACTATTCTTTCTAACTTGCTTCCTTGAGTGGATAATGTTTGATATCTTTATTCATGATGTCCTTAGACTGAATTTGTGATATATCTGATACTATTGTTGACAACTCTGTTTGATTGTAGGAATCAATAACCTACTCTTTTTGTGTAATAATGTCAAGAGTAAAGGGATCTTGTTCTGAATAAAGATCATCTACATGTCTTTCCATAGAAAGCATCTCATGGGTAGATGGAGGAATATGCGCATTATGTATAGATAGGAGAGTGTCCATTAGATCATTGTAATATCTTGCATAGACAAATTCTTGATCTTCAATGATTTCAGAGTTGCTTTCATCATGCTTTGGATCAAGTTCTTGACATGAGTTAGTTTCAAAGGATGGATTGCTTACAAATGGTTCTTGGATATCTTCATTAGGTATGGGAAGTGGCTTAATATCTTCTTGATCTTCGAGTGGACTTGGATCAGGTGTCGAGTTAAAGATTCCTTCAATATCATAAATCATGAGGTCGAAGGATGTCAATATGTCTTGGAAAGGACCATTGCTAGACTTTGGTGAAAGACATTGATCATACTTTGGAATAAATTCTTGAGATATTCCCTCTAACTCATAAGGCAATGTAGAGACATTTTCAACATGATCATTGGTTGATGCCTCATTGGATGAGGTGAAAACATCTTTATTGATGGATAGATCTTGATCATTGTTTTCAAAAATTGTGGTGGAGGGATTTCCACTGTCTTCAACCATAGGGTCAAGTGACATTGACATTTCTTGAATTGGATCACTGTCAGGTATTGTTGGTGGATTTTGATCATGATTGAAAAGAGTCTTTTGATGTATGTTGATTTGATCTTTGGATGAAGTAGACATAGCTTTAGGGTGCTCAATGTTGGATTGATCTTGCTCCTTATTCTCAATAGTTGTGGTGGAAAGATTTCCAATGCTATCATCGTGCCCAATAGTGATTATCTTCTGATCAATCAGGCCTTGGATGAGTTTTTTGAGTCGAACACAATCTAATGTTTTGTGTCCCTTTATTCTATGATAATCACAAAGGTGCTTCTCATTATACCTTGACGGTTTTATGTCTGGTTCTTGATAATTCACATAAACGGGGATTTTGATGATATTTTCTTGTACCAATTATTGCAAGACTGATTTGAAGTGGTGTGTATTTTCACTTGTTTCTTTGTGAGATTTGCACTTTAAGTTGAACTTGTGGTGATTGATTTTGGAGATGTGGTGATTGATCTTCAAGATGGGGTTGATCTTGATGTCCATCTTCTTAACATTGGAAATATTGTTCTTGACATTGTTGTGGACACAACTCACTGCTTTGATGACATGGATTAATCAATGGATGGGTGTATTGATTTTGGAGTGAAGATATCTCCTGGCTCAATAATTCAATTAGTTTGGCATGTGAAGCACATTGCTCTAGTGAAATTTGATCTTGATTTTGAATTTGATTCCCTTGATTTGGCTTTTGTTGAAGCAGATTTGGAATGTGCCCTTGTGGTGTTTGAATGGGATCATGGATAAACTGATCTTGGATAATGTTCTGATTTGGGATGATGTTTAAATTTGGCATTATGGGTTGAAGTTAAACTTTGTTGGGAACGACATTGCCTTGATTTAGGTAACTTTGATTTTGCATGTTGTTACCTTGACTTGTTAACATCTTGTTTTGACTTTGAACAATATTCATATGATTTGCGAACATATTTATCCCAAAGTTTACCAAGTTTGGACTCAAAACATTCATGTTTGGTAAATTTTTTCTTGCTACATTCTCATTTGGCATGTAGAGATTTGATGGGATGATGTTTGTTTGAAGGCTCATGCATTGATTGTTCAGTTGATAGACTTGTAGGTTTGGATTTAGATCTACCATCAGAAAAGTTGTTCCAAACTCTTGATGAGACATACTCACATTTGTACCATTGAAGTTTGTAGGAGAGAACAATCCAAGGTACCGATTGTATAAGTGTGAGTGTTGATAATCAATCGACATTGTAAAGCTTTGATAGTTTGGTTGACTTGGATTACTCAGGATGTATGGATCAAGTTTATATTCCATGTTCCTCTTGTGTTTTTACCTTGTTGAAAAAGTGACCTCTAAGGTTCTTAGGACCAATGACAAGATGAAGGATGAAAGGGGTGAATGATATGAGTTATGAACGTTTATGGACTTTGGATCAATGTTAGACTTAGGGTTTGATTCTGATTGGTTGGATTGGATAATGAACTTGTAAACCCTAATATGTTGGATGTGATTTTAGGATGAACTTGTTCAAAGGATTGCTTATTCAATTAAATGTATGAGAAAGGATGCATTCCCACACACCTAACTAAACAAATAACTTTGATTTGATTTAAGGATGTATCCAATTCTAGATAATGATGTTTCCAAAGCTCTAAATTTGTTTGGTGGGATGGATATGATGAATGTTTGGAATTTGGATGAAGCATTTGATTTGATCCTAAATGAACCTAGGAAAGACTTTTTTATGAGACCAAGATAGTGAAGAACATGCCTTTCTCTAAGAGTAATTCAAAATCAAAAGACCAATGTTTGCATGAAAACCATATAACCAAAAGATGCCAAGCACATGTGTGGGGTCCAATTGATTTAATCTTTGCTTAATGGATTTTTTTTACCGCAAACACACTCTTGATTAGATTTTGAATCTAGATATCTAATGTCTCAACTTCCCCCTTATCCCACAAAGCATATTATGTGGAAACCAAGGAAATTTGAGGCAAGAGTTACCTATTATTGACCTTAGTAGGAGAAATTTGAGATGAAATCCAAATGCTTAGAAGCCTCTAAGGATACAAATCCCAAGGGCAAGCAATAACATGTGAATTTTTTCAAGGATATTTGCTCCTCCTAAAGGGTTTGAGATTTGATGCTCATGTTGAATGTTGGTTTTCCAATTTTTTTTATCAAAGCACTATGTTTTCAAACTAACTCACAAGCAATATAACATCCTAGCTCAATTGGTACGTTTCTCTTGGTGGGCTTGCCTCATGCCCTTCATAGTAGAAGAGATGATTTTACATGCAACCAAGGAAAAAATATAAAGTTATGTTAAGAATGAAGTCTTAACCTCTATATTTTAACCAAGATCGGACATAGCAAGTAACTTCTTGGAATCTAAGTTCCAATGCACCACTTTGATAAACTCGGTGAATGGGTTAATAGGCCACTACAAACAAGAGTTTTATTTTGGAATTTCCATTTGTGGAGATTGACCTATACGATGAGAGTCCCCTTTCAGATCCATCTTTTTGGAATCAACCGCATGATATTGGCGTTTACTCCAATACCCACATTTATATCCCAGTTGGAAATACTCTTGGCTTCAGAGTGTTACTGGTTGAGTCGTTCCCTTGGGTGAGTACTTTTTCCCCAAGGAAGGCGCTCTAAGATAGACAAAAGCGAGCAAACTTATTCATAGGTCGATCAACCTTCATTTAGAAACAAAGGGAGAACACATGCAATAGGTTTACTCACACTCGCAAAGTGTTTTTTTCAATTTTTAAACCCAAACTGAAGTGTGGAGGTAATGTCATCAAAAATACTTTTGATTCTCAAGATTGTCGTGAAGTGTGAGAGAAGTGCATACACCTATTTAGATGATATTAATTTGCATAAGAGATTACGAAACATGAAAAACACATGTTCATTTTAAGCCTCCAAGCCATGATGAATTCATTTTAAAACACCAAAATAAAGTGTGAAGTTGCTTATTCAATTTTTTTTTTAGCCCAAAAGTAAAGCCTAGTAAGTTTCTAACGTTCAAGTTTAGACCAACTTCAAAAAGATCAAGACAATGATTTTTTTAAATCCAAATTGAAAGCAAGTTGTTCTAAAACAGAAAACTAAAGCATCGAATGGAAGCTCCAAGCATTCAAAAATGCTTTTTTGATTTTGAGTTTTAAGGCTTCAATCCTCTTTGCCTCCAAGATTTTGTTCAAGATCGCCTCTTGCAAGCTCCTTGTGCTAACGAAATGCTCCTCTTTCCTTGCTTTTCCTTCTCTTACCTCTTTGTTTTCCTTCGTTTTCCTTCTACCTGTAAAAAGAAGAAAAGATAATTATGCAAGGATCAAATCATTTAAATAAGTTTGTTTGAATCATTGATTTCAAGCCATGGAATGATCTTAAATGAAAGATGAAGCATTGATAATATTTGATCCAAGATCAACACAATTTAAATACAAATAGGTAAGGACTTTTATTTTCCAAAATCCATAAATAAGCAATGTTAATCAACAAAGATGTATGCGAAAACCATAAATGATTTATGATATTAGTCTATTGATCTTCAAATTCCAAAAAAATAAAAAATAAAAATCCAAATGTCAAAAGGTTTCCTTCAAATGTAATTTTCAATGGTAAATAAAGATTTTGCACAATAAACAAGGAAACTCCAGATGGAACGTATCCTTCATTTGGTTAAAATGTTATAAATCAAATTTTAAGAAATCCCAAGAAACCATATGATCAAAGATAATTAGATAGCGGGATTAAATATGACAACACATTTTATACATCAGTTCATTTTAAGCATGAGAAATAAAAGATTAATCCACAAGCTTATATCAACCATGTATATTACATTAACTATGTTTTTGTGGATTTAGTAATGACCCAACCGCTGCCTCCAATATTTAATAAATAAAAGATAATAAAGTAATCAGAAAAGATCAAGTCAAATTTATGGATGCTATGGATTTCAAATGATATGGAACAACAATACGGACAAGATAAGAAAAGGCATTGATGGGAGAAACATGCATATTAAATGCTTTCAAATGATTTCACTTCCCCAAGTTGACGTGCAACTGGTGAGAGAAGAATTGCTACTTTATCTGATGTCAAGTTGATTCATTGAATTCTCTAGAGACAAGGAATAGATCTACAGAAGATATGACAGGGATAGATCTACACAAGATGTAAACCATTTAAGCATTTAAAAAAGGAAACATAGTTATGGTGCAACTAATTTATTTTTTTGAGTTATTTGAAATGATAGTAAAAAAAAAGACAGTGGGTGTAGTGCATATCTCCTCTTCATTTGTATTCAAAATATTGTCGATGCTATTGGATTTTTTCACCGACTTTGAAGCTCTGAAGACGGAACAAGGAGAACCAGAGGAAGAAGAAGATTAATAAAATGAACCAGCAGATGAGGAAGAAAATGAAGATGAAGACGAGCAGGTGACTATTAGCTGCAAAGTGAATGGCTTTGGAAAAGTATCCAGCCTTTCAGAAGATATTTCTCTTGAAAAGTAGATGAAGTTTTGTTGGTTGAAATCACAAAACCCTCGCCGTCAGCACAACTCCCTTTTGTAGGCATTAATTTCTACCAATGAATGAATAACCTAGTCAACAATGAATTTAATACAGAAGCTTCTCACCCTTTATTCTAGACTCTTCTCCAACCATCTTCCACCGACATCAAACAGATTTTATGCATGTATTTTGTCACTGTAATAGGTTCTGGAGAATTCCTGAGCCCTCTATAAATAGAGGCAAATGTATTGTGGCTAATCACTCTTTCAGCAGAGTCCAACTCCGTAGAGCTGTTAGGGATATTAGTCTGAATGTAAGAGTTGCAGCTCTATAAATCAATGTAATGTTTTATTTTGCTTAATATAAATCTGTCTTTTTTTTTTGTTCTCCCCTATTCTAATAGTGGTATCAGAGCCTAGTGAGATCCGAGGGAGTCTTCCAGTTTGAAGATAGTAGGCCACTATGTTTAAGAGAAAGATAAGTTACTGAGGAAGAGCGCAGGTGAGGATAAAATAAATCAGTGATGAAAGTTATCAAAGCATGGTTAATCCTATTGGCTGGGAGCTGCTTGAAGTTAGAAAAATCACTAGTGAAAGTAGGAGAGAGTTCTTGTTGCCGTCACTGCCCAAGAGAAGAGAATAGAGATTTCCGCTCAAGAAAAAGGCCACAACCAGTCTCGAAAGAAGTTTGAAGATCATTGAAAGCAAAAGGAATGTAGATATGAAGAGTATAGGAGACTGTTTGAAAAGTGAACATCGAAGTAGATTGAGCCGGTACCTACATGGAGATAAACCATAGATCTAAGCCAAAGAAGCCCATTTTGAAGGAAGCACAGAAGGAGCTGTTAAAAGAACCGCTCACCATTATCCCAGCTGCCAAGCCAATGCCTAGAGGAGGCTGAATCATTGCAGATCCTACGCTCCAGGCCATAGCTCACCAGTCAAAAGGAATCTATGTTTATTCTGCTGATAAGAAAGCTCAAGCTACTGAATTGTGGAGTTGCCAAAGACAATAAGTGTCACCAATTGTTCAGTCACCAAAGAAGCTGGCAGATCAGATTTGAAGCTGCCATTATCTAATCAAAGAAGTCTCAATTGCAAGGTATATATATATTGTTAAATTCACAGTGCTTCTTTTGAGGCTGAAAGTTTGTTTGTGGCTGTTTAAAAAAAAGGGAGAACAGATTAAGGCTAAAAGGAAATCAGATAGTGGAAGAATCGTCAAAGGAGTATTTTTAAGTAGTTTTGTAGCTGTCAAGTGAAGAGTCGTCAAAGATAAAAGGGAGAATCCGTTGTTTGCAAGGAGACACCAGTCAAAAGGAAGAGGAGGAAATCCTGTCACCATTTGTGACAGACGTCAAGAGCCTACTAGGATCCCTGAGCACCTGCAGTTTGACTCTATGGGAGGTTCTAAGAAAATATAAGTATTGAGCACCTAAACCTACGATGGACTAGTAACCAAATGTGCCAGAGCTCATGGTTAGAGCATCCCAATTGCAGCATGGGATTTCCTAAGTTCGATCGCTAGAATTAGAAGATTTTAGATGCCGCAACATCAATGAAAGAAATTGAGAATTTGTGGTAGAAATTAAGGGGGAGTATTTGTAGGCATTAATTTCTACCAATGAATGAATAACCTAGTCAACAATGCATTTAACACATAAGCTTCTCACCCTTTATTCTAGACTCTTCTCCAACCGTCTTCCACCAACATCAAACAGATTTTATGCATGTATTTTATGACTGTAATAGGTTCTAGAGAATTCTTGAGCCCTCTATAAATAGAGGCAAATGTATTGTGGCTAATCACTCTTTCAGCAGAGTCCAGCTCTATAGAGCTATTAGGGATATTAGTCTGAATGTAAGAGTTACAGCTCTGTAAATCAATGTAATGTTTTATTTTGTTTAATATAAATTTTTCTTTGTTTTTTCTTTTCCCCTGTTCTAACACCTTTCTGTTGCAAGCACTACAGCCATAGTGCAGCTTTAGTGGCTTCTGTGCGGAAGAATATAACAGACAAGAAGCTTTGAACAATGCAGGGACCTAGAACTTTGTAGCTTTCAACAAGTAAGAAAGTACAAGTTTCTCTTGCACACTTTTCACTGATAACTCCGAGCTGAAAATATCTCACAAACATTAAATAAAGCCTTTACAAGTGCCCATAATGGCTACAAAAAGCTTCAGAAATATAAAATTCCCTGGAAACTACGTTTTCTGAGAAGAGAGGAAATGCACGCAGAAGCTAAAAAGTAAACCCTATGCCTCCAAATTTCTACTTAGAAAAAACTTGGAGTTGTAAGAGACATGAACAGGCTTGAGTTCCAAATTCTACCTCTAAAATCTGCAAAATGATAGAGTTCCAGGCTTAAGTTTATTCTTTGTATCAGCAGCTATTTTGTGTTCACATCAATGCAAAATGATTAAATGAAGCATAGACTAATGAAAAACTAGTATCAACAGCTATTTTGCATCCATATTAATGCAAAATGATTAAATGAAGCATAGTCTAAATGAAAACTATTTTTTACTTGCAAGAAAAATCTTGAAAGTTAAAGCAAAACTAACGAAATATAGACACAAGCAAAAGTGGAAACATGGATCAGGCGTGCCAACTATTGGAAGAAATTCCTGAGAGAGATGTTAGCTATTAGAGAGACTACCAGGAAATGGAAGATTTCTAGAACTTCCAATCTAATTCAATTCACAGGTGTATGAGAAAAATAGGCAAATAAAGGCTTAAAAAAAAAACTTTATGCAAATGTATTTGGCAGGCGTAACATCAATTCTCATGACCTTTGCCAGCAGTCTCTGCCTACACTGAAATGGGAGCATAAAGAGTACACACTACATATTTTTGCATCATGGATTGATGTGATAGTGGTTGAGAGGTAATCACAGTAGGTAAGAAGCTTATCGAAGTCCCTGCATTGTCAGATGTTGGAGTGCAAGTTATGATAACTGCAACTACGCATTCTTACCAATGTGTGGACATATTACCAGGTGTAAAGCTGAATTCCCAACCTTTTCCAGCATCAGAGGAAAGAAGTAGTGGGTATAGGCAAGAGTTTGAAGTGTAGATATATAGCAACTTTAGTACTTGCAAAAATTTGTGATGTGGGTGGCATACAGACAGGCTGACATTATCGACTGCAATGTCTATATTGAATGTTTAGATATGATTCAAAACCTAAATTCCTTTGACAAGCTTTCAAATTAAAGCAAATCGGTTGGTGTGCAAAAAAACTTCAACTAATTCAAGAAGACTTGACCATCTAGCCACACTTTACTCCTATGACTTGGCACCTGCTATGCTTTGGTTTTTAAAGTTGAAATGGAATGGTTAACTGACATAAGACAAATGAGTGCTAACTTTTTCCCCACAATAAACAATATGCTAAAAAGCCTATATTATTAGTAGTGTGGGTATAGTAAATTCATTCCATCCATAAGAGACCTGCTAGAAAATCCTCTTTGGACTCAGCCCAAATGTGACTTGTTGCTCATTCCAAATAGTCTTTCAAATGCTCAAATCAAATCAAATTGGATTACACAAATATCAACCCAGATTAGCTATGTATAAGACTAGAAAACTGATGATCTAGACATGCCTCACCTCTACAAAATTAAATTTATACATTTATTGCAAGTGTATTACTAGCAGAGATGTGAAAAAAAGAGAAAGAAGCATATATATTGATAACCAAGATTAACTCAAATCAGATTTAAACATATAAATTGCACAAAATTTCAAGATGTCTGACTAAAACATGTGAAATCTATCCAATTAATTGAATGAATTGAGAAGCATAGCCATATTAATTGAAGGCATAAAACATGACTTCTATCATGATCTAAAACATTTTTTCCCCTCCTAGCACCATTTATGTGAGCACTAGTTGCACCCACAAAAAGACATGAAAATCATAGTAAAACCTTTCCTGGGAATTGGAAATTCCAATAGGTGACTAATATCTCTCTCTATGGACGTTCATTTACTTGTCAAACCAGGGGACGTATACTTTAAATGGCACAGAAAAATATATGCACTAGGAACTAGTTTCGGTCAAATCTTAGCAGAAATAAATACTGAAAAAGAATTCTATCTACGTTACAGGAAGGTAATGAAAAGTTCTTTAACTCAACTATGATTTGATTAAAATAGAAACCATAATAACTATGACTGAAAAACAAACTATGAATTGGCCTTATGCTGCAGGAACAGGCACAGTGATGGATTCCCTATGCTGTAGGAGCAATATAAGGCTGAGTTTGTATAAAAACTTCAAAGATGAAAGCAAACTAAAGCTCAACAGGAAAGAACAACTAACTAAATACCTATAGATACTTACTAAGTGGGCCCCCTTAGCAAGCATCTACTGATTATGCAGATGTTAAACTCAGAACTTCATTAAACTTTATTCATAAAAATAGAATGATATACATTGTTTTGTTGATATGGAAACTAACAACAAACTCTGTCTCTTATCAAACAGATTCTGCTTTTTATTATCATACTGACTCTTACATGATATCTACTACTCTATTTCTATCTTACTCTAACTATCATCTCTCTCCTTCTCTCCATTCTCTCTCGCGCAGGACGAGAACTTTATTTAAAAATAGGAGAGCAACTAACTAACTAACCCTATCAAAGAAAGACGTGGAAGTAAAGTATATCCCCGAATCAAGGAACAAACCTAATAATGAATTTATGCATTCAACCCGATCCAGAGAGAATTTAGCACTCCACTCTTTCCAGATTGACTATCATTAAAAATCTTTCCCATGGTTTCGGTCAAAGAGTCTTCGCCGGAGCTCCCTCGAAGTCGTGCAGGAAATGGACTTTGCTGCAAGGCCGAGATCAGCTGTGCTTGACTCGATCATTCTTCAACAACCTGCAAAACAAAAGGTAACAGATGCGAAAGAAAAAGCGTATGGCACATACATGATATCTATGCATTAATCACACATTTTAAATCTACTTCATCATTCAAAAATTATATATGATATACCAGTCATTTTAGGGAGTCAACGAGGCAATAAATGCAATCAAGTCAACACAATGAGCTACAGGAATATAAAAGTATCTTGCTATAGGATATCCCAATAAAAGGTTTCAACAAAGTTTAAACAGCCATGAAATAACAAAAGTAAATGCATTTAAAAGTTTATCATAACATCCAAATTATGAGCACATTTTAAGCTCATCACTGCCCCCTACTTAGCCCAATGCTGGTCCTCTAGCATTAACTTTCCTGGTGGTTTTTCTAAAGTCAGTGGTAGTTGCATGACTCTGGAATATATTTCCAAACTTGTAATAAAATCCTCTAAAATCTCAACATCTTTCATACCTTCGGTCTTCTAATTCATTGTTAAGATTTGTAGCCTGGTGAGGATAGAGAGGCCACATTAGCACAGGGGGTCTGAATGTCAGTGGCAGCCACAGTTCAAATCTTGTTTGAAGTCCCAATTGAATATATTTGCTGGTTCATTTGAGAGCTGCTGTGAAATTTAGGGGACTATGTGGTTCTGACTTTCTTAACCCAATAGTTAATCTCTCCCATCTTTTCTCACTTCTGGTGTATGCCAGTTTCCAAAATGAATATTGTTGTGCCTGGAATTCATCATATACTTGTTTTCTAATATCAAATATTTTCTCTCTAGCTGAAACATTATTAATACCATGTGTCAGAGCAAACCAATCTTTCAACATTGCATGGGGGTTTGAAATTTGAGAGCGTAATGGAACAAGCTCTGTTTTCTCAGCTTCCTCATATGTTTTCCATTGCCTGCCATAATTCACCTCATTTGCTACCCATGACATAAATGCTCTCAAATGAATATCACCAATATATAGAAGAGGATTCCATTCTGTTTCAAATGGTATTATAAAGCCATGCAAATAGAATTCACACAGAGAATTCCTTAACCAGTTAAGGGCTGCCTGGTATGCTTCATAAAATTCTTTGGCAGTATGAATTATAGGATATTGGTTTCTAAAAATTCTCATCAATTGAAATAATAAAAATAGTTCTTTAAGGCACATAGCATAAACTCTAGGTGGTGGTCTGCATTCCATAGTCTGACCAGTTACCTTTAACATTTCATCCATTTTTGCTTTCAACTCAATAATTTCCTGCTTCTGACTTTCAATTTTCTTTTTCAATTTCCTCTTTTCTACTTCCCATAGACTTTGTTGCATGTCAGTCTGGGCTATGTGTCAGAAAGTCAGGGTTTGCAATGTAAATTTTTCCCAATTAGCTTTAACATATTCCAAAAACTCAATTAAAAACGTCCTCTTATACACAACAATGGCTTTACAAATTTTAGGGTGAAATACAACTTCACTAGGCACATTCAATTGTTCAGTCTATTCTTGCTCTTGCTGCAAGATAAATTTTTCTTGTTGCTATGGTAGAGAAGTCTGTGCTTCCTCCAAAAATTGCATAACAGCAGTAGCCAAATCATCAATATTTGGTAACCCTTGCTCATTATGCCTTATTTCTTTTTCCTCAACTTGTTCCTCTTTAGGAAGGAACAAACTTTGAGTAGCATTCTCAGACATATTATGAGAAACATTAAATTTAGAATCAACAAACCCCTCTGAAATTACAATCACCTCTGGTTGCGGTGAAGCAAGGGAGGTCTTAGATTGTTTCCTTGTGGAAACCCTTCTTGGTACAGGTACGACTACAGGAGGTGTTCTGGTAACTTTCCTCTTTCTTGTTTGTTCAGAGGGCTCTGCCCTACCAGAGGATGACGGTGAACTAGTAATAGCAACAGGTGTTGCTATAGGAGAAGCGGCTACAGGGGAAGGTGCTGCAGGAGAGGAGCATTGCCTTTTTTGAGAATGAGGGTCAAATTCTGGGGACCCTTCTGCCTTTGTTTTTCTTTTCTCTCTCCTAGTGGTAGACCTTGTTTGTACCCTAGCAAAGGATTCAGGTGTAAAAGCTGCAGGACCAGGTGCTACAGGAGTAGATGACCCTTGCCCTGTTCTACTAGTAGATACAATTTCTTTCTTCTTTCTCTGAGGCCGTGGGGTAAGTACCCTAGGGGGTTGTAGAATTTGCAAACTTTTTTTGGGAAACAAATTGTTGCCAGGAGAGAGGTGAGACATCCCTCAAAGAGTGCTCAATCAGTAATTTAATAAGGCTATGATGAGTAACAGAATTGTCTTTCCCCTATTAAGTTCCGTGGGCACTTTGTTCTAAAAATTTTAACAAGAAATTCAGAATATTTACAACTAACCCATGCCTCATATGGCTTAATAATTTAAAATGGTGAGAATGTAGGTAGGAGAAATAGCCTTCACAGGTTAAATATCTGATTATATAAGCAGCATACTCTGAATAAGGAGGAGGCAACGATACACACTTGCATCCCTGCTTGGAGACTTCCAGAGGTCCATCAGTGGGCATTGAAAACTCATCCCTTGCAGCTGTAGCATCTGAAGAAAAGTTTTCTCCAATGGCTGAAAACCCGATTACTTCAGCAATTCTGTCTTCAGTTGCAACAACCGTTAGACCCCATACGGTGGCTTCCCCTTCAGAAAGGGTTCTCAAAAATTCTCTAGCAGCCTCCTTATCAAAATCATTTAAGCTCAAGAAATAATTTAACCATCCACAGAGGCTGAATGCATGGACTATTTGCGGGTTTTACAATAACAATTCATGAGCTATAGGCTCATGTCGCACCAACTGACCACCCATGTTTGCAATTTTCCCTTAGCTGAGCTCAATTCCTTGCTAAAGATTCAAATTCTCTATTTCCCTTTCTGCTCTGGTTTTTCTTCTGTCGTGTCGTCACATTTTTTTCTTTTTCCAAAAATGAACTTTTTGAATAAGCAGTCTTAATCATAGTTTACAAGAAAAACATGCAATAAAGAAGGACATACAATCATATTTGGAAAGTACCAGAAAAGTATTAAAGAAAGGTTATTTGTGTAGTTATGGCAGCGACGAAAAGACAGGTTTGAAAGATGGATTACCTCACCCCCTACTTAAAGTATGGCATGTGTCCTCACATGTGCTAAAGAACAGGTAGAGATTCAAGTAATAATGACTGGTACATGCATAGTAGTAAATGAATAGAATGAAATAAATCAAATATGCAATAAGAAAAGATATGGCGTACCTTTGATAATTGCACGTACGTGTGAAGAAGGATGACGGCGTCTGCATGAATTGACAAGTGGGAAAGATATCTTAATTAAGGTTGATGCGGGCGGATGAAGTGGATGGGTGATGTGGGTGGACGAGATGAATAGATGGAATGGATGGATGGGATGGATGGATGGAAGATAAAGAAGTGAGATGGGGGCGATAAATGAAAATGGAGAAAAAGGGGTTTCTTTTTTTAAAAAAAGAAAATCTTTATTATGGGCATGTTTTTTTTGAAAATTACGGTAACATTGCAGGAGAAAGGCTAGAGCCTTCGGCTGCAAGAAGAGTAGCTGGAGGAACCTGAATGAACTACTGCATGAATTCTTCCTTTGAGACTGGTTTATAGTACAACTAGAGTCGGTGGCTATTAACTAGCAATTTGAAACGGACTGGATCAATTGTCACCATCTGTACAGCTCCATTGTTGAACACATTTTCAAATTCATAGGGGCCAAGCCAGCGTGTTGTTAGCTTACCCTGGTTTTCTTGATAGCTGGAATCATATAACAGAGCCCAATCTCCAGCAGAAAATTTCCTGGTTTTGATGTGCTAATCATGCCATTTCTTCTTTTATTGTTGGATTACTTCTGTATGTTGCAGGGCGGCTTTTCTCATTTCATCCAAAGCATTTAGCTATAGGAGACGGTCCTTCTGTACTTCAGATATGTCTATATTGAGTTCAAGAGCTATCCTTAAAGTTTTGTGCTCAAATTATATGGGTAACATGGTTGTTTTTCCATAAAGCAGGTCAAAAGGTGTAAACCCAGTTGTTATTTTCCATGTAGTTCTGTAGGCCCAAACTGCTTCAAGAAGTCTATTGCTCCAATCTTTTCTATGGATCTGCACTGTCTTTGTGAAAATCGCCTTGATTTCCCTGTTTGTTACTTCTACCTGACCATTGGCTTAAAGATGATAGGGGCTAGACTTCCTATGTTTGATTTTATAGTCATTCATTAGTGCAGTGATCAAATTCGATGTAAACTGAGTGCCCTGATCAGTTACAAGCTCTTTGGGAACTCCAAATCTTATGAAAATTTGTTCATACAGAAACTCAACAACTTTGTTATCCTGAACATGAGTCATAGCTTTTACCTCGACTCATTTGGTGACATAGTCCGTGCAAACTAGAATGTATGACTTTCTATTTGATGGTGGATCAATTGGCCCCACAAAATCCATCCCCCATTTGTCAAAAGGGGTGACTATTACCTACAGATATAGTGGCATTTCGTCAGACTTAGTTGGTCTTCCCATATGCTGGCATCTGTCACATTTTCTTATATAGGCCACAACATCCTTGTGTAATGTTGGCCAGTAGTACCCTGTTGTAAGAACCTTCATTGATGTTCTTTTTGCTGCAAAATGTCCTTCACATGGTTCATCATGGCAAGCATGCAATATGTCATAAGTTTCATCTTCTCTTACACATCTTCACATTACTTGATCAGGTCCAGTATAAAACAAATAATTTGCAATCCAGGAAAAGTTAAAACTTTTCTCTATTAACAACTTCTTTTCTTTTGGGGAAAAGTGAGCTGGTATTCTGTTTGCTACTAGATAATTGGCAATGTCTGCATACCATGGAGTATGTGCAACAATGGAGAACAAGTATTATCTGGAAACCTATCATTAATGACCTCATGTTCAATAGGTGCAGCTGATTGAAGTCTTGATAAAAAGTTAGCTACAACATTAGCTCTTCCTGGTTTGTCAATGATTGTGATATCAAATTCTTGTAACAACAGGAGCCATCGTGCCAACCTACCAAAGATGACAGGTTTGTTCATCAGATACTTGATTGTTGCATGGTCAGTATGAACAAATATCTATTAACCTGTGATATAATGCCTAAATTTATTCAAAGCATACACTATTACAAGCAATTCCTTTTCTGTAACACTATAGTTGAGCTCAAGACCTTGAAGGTTCTTGCTGATAAAGTAAATAGCGTGCTCAATTGAATTTTCTTTTTAACTTAAAACTGCTCCTATGCCAAAATCAGAAGCATCAACATGTATGTGAAAAAGAAAATTCCATTTTGGACCTTGAAGAACAGGGGCTTTAGTAAGCAAGTCCTTTAGTTGTAGGAAAGATTTTTCACAGGCTTCTGTCCACTCGAATTGAGAATCCGTTGTTAACAAGGCATAAAGTTGGCTGGCAATTTTACTGAATTTTTTTATAAACTTTCTATAATACCCTACATGACCAAGAAAACTTCTGACATCTTTCTGTTTTGCAGGAGTTTGTAAATTCTGAATTACTTCAATTTTAGCAGGGTCGACCTGAATTCCATTCTTTGAAACATGATGACCTAGAACAATACCTTCTTCCATCATTAGAAAACACTTCTCACTGTTTAGAGATAAATTTTTCTCTCTACACCTTTTTAAATTTTTTTCTAAATTCACCAATGCTTCTTCAAATGTGACTCAATAGGTAGTGAAATCATTAATATAAATCTCCATACAGTCATGAGATATATCAGCAAAGATACTAATTACTGCTCTCTGAAATTTTGTTGGTGCATTACATAGACCAAAAGGCAAGACCGAATAAGAAAATGTTCCCCATGGACAGGTAAAAGTGGTCTTGTCTTGATCTTCAGGGGCAATTTTTATCTAATTGTACCCACTATAACCATCCAAAAAGGAAAAATATCTTTTGCCAGACAGTGAGTCTAGTACTTGGTCTACAAAAGGTAGTGGAAAGTGATCTTTTTTAGTGACACTGTTCAATTCTCTGTAATCTGCACATACTCTCCATTTTCCACCTTTCTTGGGGACAATGACTAATGGAGAAACTCATTGACTATCAGAGATTGGATAAATAAAACCAGCATCAAGCAACTTTTGAAGCTTACTTTTAACTATTTCTCTAAGTGTTGGATTTACTCTTCTTTGAGGTTGTCTAATTGGTGAACAATCTTCTTTGATATATATTCTATGAGTACAAACTTGAGGATCTATTTCTTGCATGTTCCAATATTCCCATGCAAAAGCTTTATGCTATTCTTGTAGCATTTTTAATAAGATAGCCTCTTGAGATTGTGACAGCTTGCTATTGATATTCAAACAATGATCTGGAGATAATTCTATCTGCTTAATGAGATTACTTATAGAATCTATAGGTGATGTTTGTACCTCTTGTGGAAGTAAATTATGAAAAATCACTGGATGTTTAGGCAGTGAACTTTCAGAATCTGGCTGCTGCAGGAAACATTGTAAATGAGTACCATTTGGATCAGATGAACTACCCGTATCAGAGTTGTACTATAGAATTTGAAATAGCGGAGCATCCTCACTCTGAAGTTGTGAGAATGGATCATTTTGAATCATCATTAATTGAGCCAAAGAATTGGCTTCTTCAATTTCTTCCCCCACATCTGGCCAAACAGGTTGGGACAAATCTGGTTGAGGTCTAGCAGGAGGATACAGAGCCAATTTCTTTGTGGACTGTCCATAAAAAATGGTTATATCTCCAGAATGACATCCTATAAAAGCATCAACAGTTGCTAACCATGGTCTACCAAGAATAACTGAATACCCTCCTAAAGTTTCCTTAACTAGTAATATTATGAAATCAGCAGGATACTCCCAAGATTCAAGAGTGACAATTACATCTTCCACTATCCCATCAGGTTTAAATGTGGAGCTATCTGCAAGTTGCAGAATTGTGGGTGTAGACCTAATGTTTAAAATATTTGGGGAGTCCATAGTATGCTTTGTCATGACATTAATAGTAGCACCTAAATCAATCAAAACATTTTTTACACCTTGGCCATTTATATGTATCTACACCATAGGACTTTCAGGGTCAATATACTTTAGAATGACTACATTTCCCAACATTATATTAGCCAATTTTCCTAAGACATGAATTGTTTGAGGATCCTTTTTCTTTCATCCAGGCTTCTTCAAACAGGCCTCTTTAATAGCTTTTCCAAAAATGGGAATATCTTTAATAGCTTGAAATAAAGGGATTTGAATCTGCACATTCTTGAGCTGATCCAGAATGTCAAAAGTGGGTTCTTAAATTGATTTAGATGCAGTACTTTGCAACCTTTGAGGAAAATGTGGGTTGTCTTGATTTTGCAAAATAGGCTCCTTAGAAACTGTATCAGTTATGGGCATATGCTCAGCAGGAACAGTAGGTGTAGTAGATTCTTCAAAGGGAGAATCTAATATTTCAGTAATCAAAGGTGGTTTTGGAGTAGGTAAAGTGGTTTTAGACCTCAAATGGATGTCATTAACGTTTAAGGCATAAGCTTGATACTGGTTGGTTTCAGTAAGATACGCAGGCTACTGAGACTGCTCCTGTTGCCTATTATTGGGATTTGGCAGCGGCTGGGCAGGCAGAGGCGTTTGTTTTGGAGGTCCAAGATTTGTGGCAGTTGCTACAGGAGGCGGCATAAGGGCCTATGGTTGTGGCTGTGGAAGCTGTAGGAATCTAGATGACTGGTTTTTCCATTGCTGAGGGCCTCGCCATTGAGGATTTTGCTGCCAATTTCCTGAAGGTGGGGTCCATTGCCCTTGTGGCTGCTGCCAACCTCCTTGAGGGGATTGCCATTGCTGGTTCTGATAATTAGGACAATTTGGTTGAGGTGGATTCCAGGGTGGTGGTGGTCCATATGCATGTTGCCATTGGTTATTATAGCTAGAATAAGGATTACCAAAAGTTAAAGGATCTTGAGGCATACCTTGTCTTTGGGCCCATGGTCTCCTTTGTGCAACAAAGAACACTTGATCATCATCACCTTCTACTGGCTTGAAGTCAATAGGTGGTTGTCTGACTTCCAAATTAGCCACCATCTTGCATCTGCAGTCACGCTTCTTCTATCTACTGTATGAATAGAACTCGGCCAAAACTGTTTCAGCCTCCTCATGTTTCCTCTGAGGTTGCATAGTGTCCAGTTGCGTAGCCATATTATTAATGATGTCCTGTTTGAAGTCAGATAGAAAATTTGTTATCTCCATCCGAGAAACTCCACTAGAAGAAGACTTCCCCATTGTAGCATGATGACCTTGACCTTTCTTAACTATTGCTCGAGAGTAGTTAAGACATATTTTCTTTATATCATCCCAAGGCAGCTGGGTTATATCACCTCCTTCCATCAGGTCCAGGGCATCTATATAGGCATCACTAATTCCCCTTAGAAACAGTAGTTTCTAAGAGTCCTTGTTGAGAGTATGGTTTGAGTTCCTCTTTAGTGAAAACAAAAACTTGGAAATATAATCTTCTAGACTTTCATCGTCCTTCTACTAAATTTGAAATATGTCATCACCTTTGCTTGCGCTCTTACAATATTCTTTATACTTTTCAAGGAATTTCATCTGCATGGCCGCCCAACTATTGACAACACCTCTTCCCAGACTCATGAACCATCTGAGAGCTCCTTCCTTCAAAGTGGAAGGAAATAACTTCAGTTTATGAGCATTTGTGTTGTAGTCATAACTGCGACAGAGGACATCAAATTCAAACAGAAAGGTTTCTGGGTCCTCTATGACCAGGCCATAAAACTTTAGAAGCAAGGAAGAGGGAATGTTTTTAAGATTGTCAGTATCTCTCTAGGGAACAATGGGAAACTCAAATGCAAGAGGTGGATTATTAGGTGGATTATTTGCCATGTTTGGTTGCTGGAATAACAGAGCGAATGGATTTTCCTCAGGTTCGTTGTCAGCTGGGTCAAATGGTAGTTCAATAAACAAATTTTCAGGGAGGAACCTTCCCAGTGCATCTCTTCTTGTTCTATGCATGCAATATGGTGAATAGTGGCTTGAAGGATCTAGAAAATTTTACTAACAAGCTAAAAGAATGCTAAAAATGACTTCTGACAAACTCCTAGATAGACGCCATCCCCGACAACGGCGCCAAAAATGGTCGCACCCACAAAAGGACATGAAAATCATAGTAAAACCTTTTCTAGGAATTGGACATTCCAACAGGTGACTAATATCTCTCTCTGTGGATGTTCATTTACTTGTCAAACCAGGGGACGTATACTTTAAATGGCGTGAAAAAATATATGCACTAGGAACTAGTTTCGGTCAAATCTTAGCAGAAATAAATACTGAAAAGGAATTCTATCTATGCTACAGGAAGGTAATGCAAAGTTCTTTAACTCAACTATGATTTGATTAAAACATAAACCATAATAACTATGACTGAAACACAAACTATGAACTGGCCTTATGCTATAGGAATAGGCACAGTGATGGATTCCCTATGCTGTAGGAGCAATATAAGGCTGAGTTTGTATAAAAACTTCAAAAATGAAAGCAAACTGAAGCTCAACAGGAAAGAACAACTAACTAACTACCTAAAGATACTTACTAAGTGCGCCCCCTTAGCAAGCATCTACTGATTATGCAGATGCTAAAATCAAAACTTCATTGAACTTTATTCATAAAAATAGAATGATATACATTGTTTTGTTGATATGGAAACTAACAACAAACTCTGTCTCTTATCAAATAGATTCTGCTTTTTATTATCATACTGAATCTTACATGATATCTACTACTCTGTTTCTATCTTACTCTAACTATCATCTCTCTCCTTCTCTCCCTTCTCTCTCGCGCAGGAGGATAACTTTATTTAAAAATAGGAGAGCAACTAACTAACTAACCCTATCAAAGAAAGACGTGGAAGTAAAGTATATCCCTGAATCAAGGAACAAACTTCTTAATGAATTTATGCGTTCAACCCGATCCAGAGAGAATCTAGCACTCCACTCTTTCCAGATTGACTATCATTAAAAATCTTTCCCATGGTTTCGGTCAAAGAGTCTTCGCCGGAGCTCCCTCGAAGTCGTGCAGGAAATGGACTTTGCTGCAAGGCCAAGATCGGCTGTGCTTGACTCAATCATTCTTCAACAACCTGTGAAACAAAAGGTAACAGATGTGAAAGAAAAGGCGTATGGCAAATACACGATATCTATTCATTAATCACACATTTTAAATCTACTTCATCATTCAAAAACTATATACGATATACCAGTCAGTTTAGGGAGTCAATGGGGCAATAAAAGCAATCAAGTCAACACAATGAGCTGTAGGAATATAAAAGTATCTTGCTACAGGATATCCCAATAAAAGGTTTCAACAAAGTTTAAACAGCCATGAAATAACAAAAGTAAAGGCATTTAAAAGTTTATCATAACATCCAAATTATGAGCACATTTTAAGCTCATCAAGCACCACAAATCTGCAAAATAGCTCAAACTTCAAAACACATTAGCATGTTAGTTCAAACTATGCAAATACCATAGTGCTCCTATGAGATAATAAATCATGCTTTAAAATGCAATCAAATTACAAGATGAACTAGGCATATAAAACATGAAATGAGTCATATCCCATAGTGGATTGGTGCTATTGTAGAAAATAGCCCTTTCCCAATCCTTTGCTAAGCTCAATGATGAAATTGACATGAATATGAAGATGGTGTCGACAAAATCAGTTCTCAAATGAAGAGAGTGACTTTGCATAGGATTTGTGGATCAAGTTGTGGAGATGAAAATGCTAAGATTTTGTGGAGGATTTGTTGAAGGATGAAGCCTCTATTTAAAGATTCTCATGTTGAAAGAATGCTTATGAGAGAGCAATGTGGGATAAATATTTGGCCAATGAGATGAAGTGACTTTTCAACTTGTGAGTGGTTGAGGAATGTGCAAGTTTTGGCTAATGTGTCAAAGAGGGGGAGATTCAAATTTGAATTTGATAGTTAATGCTGAGTTTGACCTTTGCAAGGGATATGTAAGAGCCATGTAAGACCTATTAAATGCCTTGTTTGATGTACATTTCAACTTGCTTTTGAATTCAAATTTGAGGGAATATTCCTCAAAGATGCCACATGTGTTGATGGAAAATAATGAATTTATAAATGAATTAAAATGATTTATTGGTGCAAGTAGGAAAAACTAGAGGTTGTGATGGGTGATTAGATTAGGTTAATCAGGGTTCAATTAACTTAATGATAATTAGATGCTTTGACCCCTTTGACTTGAATATTTTGATTTATTTAAATCAAAAATGGATGAAATGGTGATTTGAGACTTAGTTAAATAAAGCATTGATTTATTTAATCAAGAAGGGTGATGTTTAGGATCAAGTTGATTTATTGAATCTAAACTAATGAATTTAGGAGATTGATAAATAAACTTGATTTATTTGTTGAATGGATGAATATGACCTATTCGAATGCATTATGCCAATTTTGTTTGTCTACAAAGGTTAAGATTTTGTTTAGCATATAGAAAGATAAACTTTGTTAATTTCTCAAAATATTCTGTTGATCATCAATTTTTTATTTATGCTAAAGCTATAATTTTTTTCTAATGTGCTATTTAGATTCAAGTGTGAACTAATAAAACTGCACTTGAGGAGGGAAACTTATATATGTTATTGGATAACCGAGGTGATGTCGCTTATTATGTGGCCAGAGTTTTGTTGACTCCCACCGCCTCTAAAAGTTGGTCTCCTCATGGGTGTGTTGGTGGTGGTTGTTAGCCTACCCATGGCCATCGGGAGACTCATTCTCAAGCCTCTTCCCATCCTGTGAGAAAGGATTGTGCTCAACGTTGTTGGTTACGATCTGGTAATAGGTTCTCCACCTATCTATCCTCTACTTGTAGAGGATCTTTAGATTGGCTAGACTCCAACAAATTTCTTTCGCTACCCCTAGCAATTATTGAAGTAGAAGCCAGGAAGTTTGGACTTTTGCTCATCGCAAGGATTACATGTTTGGAGGGAGAATTGGTGAACCACACAGGATTCTTTTACAGGAAATCTAGTCTTGAGGACTATCAATATTTAGGATTATTGCCAGAAATGGTTTCAAGTTTCTTATATTATAAGTATGTATGATTAGATGGGTCGATAATCCTATAACAAATAATTCCATTGTCACCAAACTCCATGTAACACGAGGGCAGAGGCCCATCAACTTGGCTTCGACATAACCACATTTCCTCCAAGGTAGCACCTCTAATCCTTTCACTTTCTACAAGATTTTGGTTGCGTCACGACTCACACATGATCTTATAGGCTTGTGTTGCCAACTGGATTTCTGTCACATCCTTTGATCTAACTAACGGTCTTCACTTTTCATGTGGTGCCTGCACATGCTAGGAAGCTGCACTTGTTGGGATGTGAATTATGGAGGGCGAGGTAACACGTGTAAGCGAGATATTCCAATTTCCATTCAATTCTGGCTAAGACAACTATTGTTAGAAATGACACTTTCTTGGGGTTAAAGGTTGCCAAGACTCCTCATGTGTGCAGAATAATTGCATAGAAAATAAATATGCTTCTCATGGAAAAAGATGCCGATGGTAGCCTGATACCTGCCTAGATAGACCATTGCAAATGGATAACTTTTTTTATAGTAACCCAGCTTGGCTTTATCAGTTCATTTTCCAAGCAAGGTGATACAATGAACATGCACATTTGCTTTTAATTAAGGAATACTATTTATTATCTAACAACTTGGCAAATGAATCATAGTTAAATTCCCACATGTGGAGCTTTATTAATACTCAATTCTATCCAATATTAAGATTTAGAATGCCATTTTTTTTGTAGAGATTTCACACATTTTCTTTTATTCTATTTGGTTGATCGGTTTCTTTAATAAATAGAGGAGAAGATTGAGTAATTGAGCATGTTTCAATAGTTATAATGTTCAATACTTTTAATAATATAGTGTTGGAGTGAGGAAGACATTGAGAGGGGGGGTGAATCAATGTCTTAACAAAATTTCATCAAACCTTAAATATTTATTGCAGAATTTATGCTCTGAATATTTAAATGATAAACACATTCATTAATTGAATGTTATAATTCATCAACAAAATTATAAAATATTTGAGCACATTTACAAAACAAATAGGAATAAAAAATAACTCATAACACTATTATTTCGTGAGTGGAAAACCCTCATGGGGTAGAAAAACCTCTCGAAATTGCCTCACTAGATTATGTAAAATATCATTGATTACAACTCTGTTATGGCCTCACTAGCCTAAGAATCTCCCTGATTACAAGTGTGCCTCACTGGAAAAGGTCATTTTTTGTCTCACTGACTTGACGTTATTATTACATCATGTTCCAATCATAAAGAAAAACAAATTTAATACAGAGGGTTGCTCTGTTTCACTGCATAACCATCATTTTAAAAAACCAGTACATTAATATCCTAAAACTCATAATAGGAGTCTTCAAAATATTAGATGTATTTTACAATTTATTTTGCATTATGATTCCAAACACTATCTCAACAGATAGTCTCTTATTTCTTCTTCAAAAACTCTCCTGCTACAGTGTCAAGTAACATTGTTTATATAATGCCCTTTAATTTCCTTTTGAAATGCCTTTTAGTTACAAACTACCCATGACAGGTGAGAGAATGAACAAAACTGGTTCTAATAGGTGGACGAATATGAGCAGTGTTATACTGATTTACCACTTTTTCATAAACTAATTATAAACAACATTGTCATCATTTTACCCATTGTAAAAAACAAAGACCTTTACCCATTTCCTCTTCACAATTGAAAACACGATACTCAAGAAACCCATAACTAGCTGTTTAACAAACTCCAACAAAATTGTTCATAAGAAAACCAAAATCAAAGATATCAAAATGCTTAACACACAACTGACAACAAATTTTATTGCTAAATAACAAGAGTATAACTGAAAAACAATATTACCCATTCTATTTGAGTTTTGTCACTTCAAATTGTCGACTACACTCCTTCAGATAATTGCAAACCTTAATCTTGGTCTCCATGTGACCTTGCAGCTCATCGTGCCCTAATGTGGAATTTTGGAAAAATGAAACAACAAAATGCTTAAGCCAAGCTTTGAAACAAGCTCATAACCCTAAATATGCCATATAGTATTGAGATTAACTTAACCTTTATGGCTCATGGTTTTAGCACGCCTGACAAGGGCTCTTTTAACTTTTGTTTTTCAAACTCTTTTATCACTCTTAGTGCCCGACACCACAAGTGGTGTAAAAAATTTTAATGTCTTAAATAATACCAATGATAATGTCCTTAATGGTAAGGACTTCAAAACTTTAAAAACAAATGAGATGCACATTGTAAGATATTCAAGGCCTCAATCCCATATGTGATGTAGATGATGAGGTCTGTAGACCTTTTAAACTTTAACCTGAATTTTTGTCATAATGAAACCATAGTATGTGTAGAACACCACTATCATCAAATGACTGGAATGAAGTTACATAAACAATGGAGAATATTCATATAGGTAGCAAAATGAAAGTATTGCAATCTTTTGCACAAACCATCAAATGTATATTGTGCCAACCCTAACAATTAGCCAATTTGATGATGCTAAACAAATAAACAAATGTCATCATGTATACCATGTGTTCCATACCAAGTGTGCCATATACATGTGATCAGGTCAATCACCTTGAAACTTTGCATATACCTATTTGAAAAAATGCCAACCAAAGATGTCACTAGGGTCAAAAAACTCCCCCTTTGGCATTGGTGTCAAATAACCCAATGTTGTACCTGTTTAAACCATCAATTCAACACTGCTAAACATGTAACCACAACCATCAGTACCACTATCATAATAATAAAATCAAATCATCATAATCATGAACATCAGATCAACATCATAATAATTAGAAATCTGCATCAAAGCATGAGCAACCAAAGCTGTAAATAAAGTTGTAAATCATCAAAGTAAGATGTTGTAACAATCAGCTTTCTCCCCCTTTTGAAAAAAATGACAAAGAGTTGCATAAAGAACAAAACTATCCAAGTACAGTGTAAAAGATATATCAATGGAAAAGAGAATCACATTGAACCACTTCAAGTTGTCCAAGATTTGTATGTGCAATCAACAAATAAGTATTCAAACCAAAAAATATTAGCAACTGAATTAGGCTTCTATCTGCACTTGACTAATCAGGCAAGATCACAAGTGTTTTGTCTTAGAAAGAGATTCGCAATCATAAACAAGTTGATCATTATCTTGACAACATAGGATCATCACTTATGCTAATCCCCTTTGTAAAACAAAATTTCTCCTTCTTCTGAACATATGTTTACTAGGATACTTGCAACTGCAACAACATTAGGATATAGTAACACAACATGATCACTGTCCTAAGAGTGCAATATCTTGTCACTAATCACATTAATTAAGTGTACACCTCCTTGCATCTTCTAACATGAATACATGACTCCAAATTAGAATAGATGACCTACATCACAAACTCTTTACATGAAGAACATCTATGAGAGGAACAACCTGTAGCATGAAATAACTTCTTTTGAATTTGTCATGTGGCGAAATTCTCTGATATAAAGCATGAAAATATATAACATTGTCATCACCCTCTATCACATATCAATTCATGAACAATTGAAAGCATCTTCAAAAAATATTTTAAGAACATTTACAATACTTTTTTGTTGATACATGAACAAGAAAATTTGCAATATTGTTACCATGAAAGAAAAATCACTGTAGAAATCACAATCACTTGCATGTGTGAGTCTTCCCTTGAACACTAAACTATTTGATCACCTATTATTTGGTACAATCATCAACTTAAAGCAATCATTGTCAAGGAATTATAGACTAAGCTACCAAAGACATTACTGGGAGAGAATTGATAAATTTGGTAACCACAAAATGATACCAAGACAAAATAACAAAACAATAACATCATTATCTAAAATAGGCTGACTTGATTATGACCAACACTATCAACTACTTTAACTGATACACACATTGATAGATCAACACTAAGACTATCTCATCTCAAAGATTACCCAGTAACTGATTTGTTACTATCTCATCATCAAATACTCCACTGACAATTAAAACACTATTCTTGTGTACTATCTCAACAATTGTAAGAATGAACAATCCCTTGATAGCTTATGAAGAGAATATGACAATTGTAAATAGCTTTTGTCAATGTGAAAGCATAAAAATATTCCAAGAACATGTAAAAAGGCTATTCTCATGTGAAATAAAGATCCAAATAGGCCCTTAAGTGGCAAAAAATTCAAAAAAATTAGAGTTAGGTAACTTGACATAAAAATTTGAATAAGTTATCTATATTATTTTAAAAATATGCAAGAATAGAATATGTATCAAATTGAATGTAATTTCTAAACTACTAGGTTTGTTTAAAATAAAAATAATCTATTTGGTGAAAATTTAAAATTTCAATGCAGTGGTACTTAAATTTCAAGGAAAAAATAAGAAGTAGGTGTCTATCTGACCACCCTAACCACAATAAAATGATAAAATTTTTTAATAATATTTTAGATATAAGTAGAGGACTCATGCCTCGATGTGATGCATTTCTTTTTTTAATTTTTTTCCAAGTAAATAATTAATTATGAATTTTTTATTACAACTTTTTAAAAAATATAAAAACTCATAGGTCTGACCACCTTAACTTTGTTAAAACTTCATGAAATTCAATTTTCTTTTTTTAATCCTATTGTATGTGAAGCATAGATTGTGATGCATGTTTTGGATTCAAAAAATGTGATACCGTTTGAAAGCTATAGAATTTTTTCAATCAGCCTATCAATCAGGACTTTAGTCATAATTTGAATAGAAAATGGATAATAATTACTTATTAAATTCAAAGTAAATCATAATTTATATCTATGGAAAGCTGAGAATCTCCTTTAAAAATCCTTTTCGTTTCATCAATTTTGGGTAAAAAAATAGTCGTCAGCTACATACCCATCATATTGCCACTTTTTGTCCCATCATGATCCTACACATACCCACTAGTCTAAGTGTACCAGCTTTATCAAGGAAAAACACCAACAAGATGTATCAGGTGTTGATTGCACATACCAACCATGGTATTTGTCAAGATTATGCACTAACAATTTCATATTCTAGACAACTCAAGGATTTGACTTTCTTTGTACTGCCATTAATAACACACTATCATAGGAAAACATGATATATGAAAGAAATCAATCAAACGTGTCTTTGAAATGAATATAAAACCCTTGGAACTGATATATGCCACTATTTTCATTTGATGATCTGTGAATGATAACAAAAATATGAATATGTAGACATAATGGCAATCCTTATCCAAGAACGTCTACATCAAAAACTATGATGATGTGAATGAGCAAGTATCAAAACCAATACAAATACCACTACAACTGTAGGATATGCATCCATGTAAACCACTTTAACAATAAATGACATTGTATTATTTTGATTTGATTAAGATAGAAACACCCAAAGTATAGAGCCGCAGATTATCCATTGCCCATTGTGAGGATTATCTCAGTATTGATGGTGGAAATACTATGAGTACAAGTTATCCTATATAGAAATCTTATGGTAAAGTGGACAAAGATTCTTCTAATGAAATTCATCCTGAAGGTACTCATAAATATAAAACAGTTAAAGTTAAGGTTGTCAACAAGGTTCGAATCATTTTCAAAACAATCAAATATTACAGTCCAAACGAATACTAGTCACAATGACTATATAAGTAAATATGCAATAATCATCTCCCCCTGAATATGAGCTCTAACACCAATTAGGGATACTGCATGTTCATATTATATGAGAATCATGCATCCTATAAACCATACTCCAATCCAGTTACTCTGTGAATGGATACCAATTAGGTATACTAATATGAATCTAAATTTACCTATTTGTCTACCTAAATCCATTGTCATTCACATCACTTATATATATATATATATATATATATGTGCATCAAATATGTAAGTATATGTCAAGGTTAAGAATATATCACAAATGCCACCATCAATGTCAATATAGGAATATACCAATCCCATCATCAATGTCCAATATAGCCTATACCTTGTAAACACTACTTACAAAAATATTTGCACCTTACTTCCAATTGCATCATCAAGTTTGTACCAACATAGACACTATCATATTGACAAACAAGAGCAACTGTTGTCTAGACAACTATTAGCTTCAAGCTATCACTGTTAGAAACCAATGAACACATGATGCCATTGTGCACTATTTATGCATTATATGACTATCTCAAACTTCTAAGCATAATCACAGTGATTATTGATACTCTTGCAAGTAAACTATGAATGATAATCAAAACTATCACTCCTTTTTGTCACTGCACTTGTGTATAATTCTACTCATAACTTTCTTATCTTTTCTAGGGGCTGAAAAATAAAATACTAACCTACTCCCCCTTACTTCATGCTTCCCTTTAAGTACTCAGAGATTTTTCTTGTGAAGCATGAACAAGAATAGGTCCCTTCCCTTCTTTTCCTTGCTTTCTTCTCCAAACCTTCAAAGGATCTTTCCTTTGCTTGATCAGGTCATCTATATTCTTTTTTTTTCAGATAATTTCTTCCACTGACCCTTGCAAAACTTTGCTTTATTTCCAAAACCATTATATCTATAGCATACAACCAAATATTTCTAGTCTATTATATCACCCTTTAGAGATAATTTACCACAGTTTCTTGCAATATGACCCATATGGTTACATCTAAAACGTGTGACATTATCAAAGTTCTTTGCCAATCATTTTTTCTACATTCATCCAGCATTCAGATGCTTTCTTTTTACCATACTTATGACAATTGAAACACATTTGATTCTTTTAAACAAAATAATTTCTTCTTAAAAAACCAAACCACCTTTTATCAAAAAACTTACAAGATGCAGCCTTATGACCATAAGTGTTACAAATATAACAATAACCTTGAAAATGAATATAATTGTACCTCATTGAATGATGTTGTCTAGTGAATAAAGATCATGTGGAATGGTCATTTCTTCTTTGTCTTTTTTGGTGCCATTGTGTTGACTTCTACCAACAACCTTTCCTTTTGTATCAGGAGTAGTAGCATGATAGTTCAAGTCAACCTTTTTCCTTGGCGTTTGTCTAACCTTGAAACATTTTCCTTCTTTTATTTCAAATATTATTTCTTCTTTTAATTCATATTGAATACCAGATCCTTTTCTTTTTTCATATCCTAAACCAAAGATGTTTTTGTGATGCTTTTTCTTATCTAGCATCTCATTTAGCTTGCTACTACTTTGATCAAAATGATGATTTTTTTGTAACTAAATCTTTTCACTTTCAAGATCTTTCCTTAGAACAACTATTTCACTTTCTAAATTTTGGAACTCAATATTTTTGACTTCAAGATCAGATTTTGTAAAATCAACTATCCTTTTGGCTTCTTCTATTTTTTTCTTTAGACTAATAGTTAGCTCATTTGAATTTTTAGCTTGACCTCTTAAATCTACAATCAAATTCCATGCCTCTTCAAGTTCTAAAGAAACTTTTTCAAGATTAGAAAGTACCTTTTTTTTGGAGTCTTCCTCTTGTTGAAGTTGGTCTTTTAATATTTGATTCTCTTTCCTAACTTTTTTAATCTCACTTAGGGTAGCACGTAATTCTCCCTCAAAATCAATTTCATACTCTTCATATGATTCATTCATGTATACCACAAAATGATCAAGTTCTATATTAGACATCATTTCTTCTACAAGCTATGGATTCTCCTTAGGCATTTCTACTTTTGCAGGTTGTGATTTTTCTTTCTTATTCATATTCCTTCTAATTTTTACCATATCAAACACAACACTCAAATACCAAGGACCCTTAAACTAATTAGGCTTGTTAAATCAAAGGTTCGGCTTTGATACCACTTGTTGGAGTGAGGAAGAAACTAAGAGGGGGGTGAATCAGTGTCTTAACAAAATTTCATCAAACCTTAAATATTTATTGCAAAATTTATGCTCTAAATATTTAAATGATAAGCACATTCATTAATTGAATGTTATCATTCATCAAAAAAAGTATAAAATATTTGAGCACATTAAAAAAATAGGAATAAAAAAAAACTCATAACACTATTATTTATTGAGTGGAAAACCCTCAAGGGGTAGAAAAACCACTCAAAATTGCCTCACTAGCTTATGTAAAAATCTCACTGATTACAACTCTGTTATGGCCTCACTGGCTTGAGAATCTCAATAATTACAAGTATGCCTCACTGGTAAATTTCATTTTTTGTCTCACTAACTTGACCTTATTATTGCATGTTCTAATCATAAAGAAACACAAATTTAATACAGAGGGTTGCTCTATTTCACTGCATAACCATCATTTTCAAAAATCAATACATTAATATACTGAAAACTCATATGGGAGTCTTCAAAATATTAGATTTATTTTACATCTTATTTTGCATTATGCTTCCAAATATTGTCTCAATAGATCTAGTCTCTTATTTCTTCTTCAAAAAATCTCCCGCTATAGTGTCAAGTAACACTATTTATATAATGCCCTTTAATTTCCTTTTGAAATTCCTTTCAATTACAAACCTCCCATGATAGGTGAGTGAATGAAAAAAACTATTTTTGACAAGTAGAGGAATATGAGCAGTGTTATACTGATTTAATTCTTTTTCAAAAACTAATTATAAACAACATTGTCATCATTTTACACATTGTCAAAAACAAAGACCTTTACCCATTTCCTCTTAACAATTGAAAACACAATACTCAAGAAACCCATAACTAGTTGCTTAACAAACTCCAGTAGAATTGTTCATAAGCAACACAAAACCAAAGATATCAAAATGCTTAACACACAATCGACAACAAATTTTACTACTAAATAACAAGAGTATAACTGAAAAACAATATTACCCATTCCATTTGAGTTTTGTCACTTCAAATTGCTGACTACACTCCTCCGGATAATTGCAAACCTTCATCTTGGTCTCCATGTGACCTTGCAGCCCATCGTGCCATGATGTGGACTTTTGGAAAAATGAAACAACAAAATCCTTAAGCCAAGCTTCAAAACAAGCTTATAACCCTAAATATTCCTAATATTCTCGAGATTAACTTAACCTTTGTGGCTCATGGTTTAACATGCCCGACAAGGTCTCTTTTAACTTTTTCTTTTCAAACTCTTTTATCACTCTTAGTGCCCTACACCACAAGTGGTGTAAACATTTATGATGTCTTAAATAATAGCAATGATAATTTCCTTAATGGTAAGGACTTCAAAATTTTAAAAACAAATGAGATGTACATGGTAAGATATTCAAGGCCTTAATCCCATATGTGATGTAGATGATAAGGTGTATAGACCTTTTAAACTTTAACCTAAATTTTCATCATAATGAAACCATAGTATGTACTCTGCAAGTAATCAAACACCACTATCATCAAATGACTGGAATGAAGTTACATAAACAATGGAGAATATTCATATAGGTAGGAAAACCAAAGTCTTGCAATCTTTTGTACAAACAATCAAATGTATATTGTCCAACCATGACAATTAGCCAATCTGATTATGATAAACAAATAAACAAATGCCATCATGTATACCATGTGTGCCATACCAAGTGTGAAATATACCTATGATCATGTCAATCAACTTGAAACCTTGCATATACCTATTTGACAAAATGTCAACCAAAGATGCCATCAGGGTCAACATATAGCACTAGTAATTGTGACTATAAAGTTGTTAGTGTTGATCATGAGTACCAATAATTGAATGAAATGTATTCCTTAGATCTAAAAGGTAACAAATCATATGATGCCACATCAATGCAATAATAAAACATGATTTAGTGCACAACTACAAATCTAACTTTTTTGGGCCTTTTTAGACACCTCAACAAAACATATGTTGATGTGACATATTTGGTGAATTTGAAACCTTAGTTATAAGTTTTGGACTTGTCAACTATTGAGAGTAATTTTAAATTGCTATATAATATTTTGAGAGGCAT
>VDFB02024960.1:87856-124409 GCA_007258455.2 Sequoia sempervirens
TAAATGAGATGTATTATGTCTAATTAATATGTACTAATGCAATGATTTGAAAATAAATTGATTTAATGATGCTAAACCTAAGAAATGCAAAGTGATAGAAAACACACTGTGATATGCAAAAACACCTAAAAATGCAAGTAAATGATGAAATAACATAATAGAATCCGAGAGGTGCACCTAGAATATGAAATTTGATGTTGAGAGATTCTGGAATCCTAAAAGTTGGACTGAAAATGTTGACTGGGACACTTACACCAGGCTGGGCAACTTAGTCCCAATTTCGGGAAAACTTGCCAAAACAAGAATCTGCCAAATGGGTATCCAAAAATGAAGAAACAATTTTTCAGGCCTAGAAGTGATACTAATCCACCAGTAGTGGTGACTTATTCCACCTACAGATTTCAGAAATTTTAGGACAAAATCTTGTAGCCTAAGGTTTGCATTTGCTTTTCTAATAGGTGTCTACACTTGATTCTACAAAAAATGGAATAAAAAGTGTCTCCAAGCTTGAATTAGGGTTTTGTTGACTTGAATGACTTTGTAGGAATAAAAAGTGTCTCCAAGCTTGAATTAGGTTTTTGTTGACTTGAATGACTTTTCAACACCTATTTCTTTGACAAATTTTTGTACAAAGTCTACAAAAACACATGCAAAGAGGGACAAATGGTTAAGGGTTAGAGTATAAGGATTTGCCTTGGTCAAATCCCACTTTGGTAATCAAACCATTGATAAGCAAATGAAATGGAAAGAGAATGATAAATAAACAACATGCAACGGCATAAACTTACCAAACCCTTGATGTAGAAATATGAAGATATAAAATGAAGTGCTCCAATGGATGACTTGATTGTGCTTAGATTGCTTGAATACTTGTAAGATTGAATGCTTAATGAGTGCAAGATTGTAGGAGATTGGAGATGAATGAACGGGGGTTAAAATGAGAGGAAAAACCTTTATTTATACTTGTTCTTACTAAATTTCCCAAAAATAACACATCACGGGCTGACCTCAAGGGTTAGAGGATAAAATCCCACTAGAATTTTTAAATTAGTTTGAGTTTTGTGCCAAAAAGGACTAAGTTTCCCCTATTGGAAATTTAGTCCCACTTAAGAAAATTAAATGGGTGTTGGGAATTAGGAGGCATTAAATGTTTTCCAATGGGAATGTCCTCCAAAACACACTTAAAAATGGCTAGAAAGTATATTAAGGGGTCATTTAAACATGAGAAAGGGTCAAATAAGTGAAGACAAGTCTAGAAAAGTATGAAAGTGGGTTACAACACTTTACAACACTTAAAAATAAGACTTGGTAAGTGATAAAAAGGAGTTATTTAGGTGAATTATAATGAAAGGGTCCTAGAAAAGTTTGAAAGTGGGCTACAAAACTTCACAACACCTTTACAAGACAACCTAGAAGTCTTAATGATTCACAAGTGTCCAAAACCTAATTTGAATGTGTTGGCCACATTACAACATTAAATCTAGGCAAAATCAAGTCAAAGTCCACTAGAAGGGCCTAAACATGAAAAAGTAGAAGGGTTACTTTTTCCATGTCCACATAACCTAATTGAGCTGTGTGACCTAATTTGATAAATGGGTATGTGCAGGATCATCATGGAAAAACAAAGCCCTTAAGTGGCAAAAATTTCAAAAAAATCAAAGTTAGGAAACTTGATGTAAAAATTTGAATAAGTTATCTATATTATTTCAAAAATATGTAAGAATCAAACCTATAGAAAATTGAATTTAGTTTCTAAAATACTAGGGTTTGTTTTAAAGAACATATGCCCCAAGTTTGTGAAAATTTTGAAATTTCAATGTGAGTACTTAAATTTAGGAAAATAAGGAAGTAGGTGCTCATCTAACCACCCCAACAACAACATGTTAAAATGGATAATATTTTTCTTATAATATTTTATATATATAAGTAGAGGACTCATGTCCCAAATGTGATGTGTACTTTTTTGTAATCTTTTTTTCCAAGTAAATAATTAATTAATATGATTTTTATTACAACTTTTTAAAAATATAAAAATCCCAGGTCTTCACTTATAATTCCGAACTTTCGGTCAAAACTTAATGAAATTCATTTTTTTCTTTTTAATCCCTATATAGTATGTGAAATTATAGAAATGCACATGTTTTATCTGTATCACCTGTTGGTGTAATTAACTATTTAATTACATCTTCATAAGTTTACTTAGGCAATTTTTAATTTCTAAGTTATAGGATCTCATCTTTATCTTATCGAGCTATCTTTTTGCTCAAGATAAGATTTGGTTGTTGCATGCTTGCCTTTTATAAGCAAGCCTCATCTTGTACATTTGTATCAATTAATTGTGAATCAATCTTGCATATTGATAGCAAGCATTCTTGCCATGATCTCTCTCTTGTGGAAGTATTTTAGTCTAGCAAACGTAGATTCCCCCTGGTATTCTAACATGGCATCGAAGCTCCGTATTGCAAACCCCTTCTGGATCTATGTTTCCTGGCTTTGGCTTGAAGATTTCTTTGTGGTTAGGTGCAGATTTAAAGCTCAAATAACCCTCACTGGCTGAGTTCAAAGTCTGCACGAACTTTGATTGTAAATCACTTGTCAGTAAAGTTAGTTTTGAAGCTAAAATTTTTCTTTCTTGTTGAAACAACCCAAGCAAAGACGATTTTTCTATGTTTTGCAAAAAACATTTTGTGTAAATATTTTCTACAGGTTCTTTCATTTGATACCTTAGCAAAATTATTGTATTCGGGCAACAATATTATATTAGGCTTTATAAAATTTGAGTGGTACATTGCGGGAATATTTTTCACGTCATTATACAAAAATTCAAGTGAGAGCGCGGGTCTTGATTGATATCTTGGCGCACCATACTTCGAACCTATCATTCATTCGCCGCATCTGTTGATCCTGGCCCTTCATTGCCGCCAGCACATCATTCCGCGTAGCACCCATATCCGCGCGGTCTCACGAATCCAATCCACTCTGTGCTCCTTCTCAGTTTGACTTGCATCAGGGTTTTGTCCGCGTGCATCTACCTGACAAGGGTTCATCAGCGTACTTCATGTTGGAGCTGGTCAATACTTCATCTATCGGTGGATAAGGGGTTTCCATAGGCCCTATTGGTCAGTGCGTGGTCAGTGGCATATCCATAATTGCTTATGCATGGTAATTTCGTAGATCGGTCACGCTCTCTTTGTTCGACCACGATCCCGACATCGCTAGGGTACATCGGTCGAAATTTTGGTTGCCGCTATCCGCCCGCCCATGGTTCTTCTAATTCCATTGGCAATAATCGCTGCCGCGGTCTCCCGCTTAGATTGGTGTCATCTGGAACTTTTATTGGCTTCAAATCTGTCAACGGATACAATCATCTCCATAGTGGTGGCCAGATCATTGTCCCTTAATCATCCTTCGTCTGTCCTGTGCGTCAGATTATAGTACACATCTCGGGTATGGTGCAAGATAAATGCATTTGTTTATATAGGCTATTGAAATTTTTGTAAACCTTATTTATTTGCAAAAGGTCATTCACTCGGCCCCATTCAATGGCGGTATTTTTTTTTTTGCATTTGTAATACCAGCGGTCACATTGGTGACCTAAGGCTAGCGCCCAGGTGCCCGAATTTTGACCCGTTTTAGCCTTGTAATTTCGCCTAAAAGCTCTATTAGCCCTTTGCCTAACTCCTCCTTTCATGCCATTTTCAGAAAAAAAATATCATCGGAAAGGTGAAGACCTGAATATTTCAGTGGTGTAGATATTTTGTAGAGAGTTTGCAGTTTTGTGCCTCTTTTTCTAGGTTGAAGCCTGATCATCATTTTCTGCTTCCGAGCTCACATCTTTGTGCTCCGATCTCCGGTTTTCTCCAAATTTGTGGTATTTGAAAGGTATTCAGGAGTACTTCAGATCTAATAATGCATTTTTGTAGATTTGTTTTACATTTCCTTTATTTTTAGTTTAGAAGATTTTGATATTTGGATACATTTTCATATTAAATTTGCAAGAAGTGTAATCTGTTACAAAGAGTTGATTTCTTGTATTGTGAGGGAAATTTGTTGTTCTTCTCTTGTAATATCTCATTGTATCATGGATTTGACAAAAGCTATACTTCTAACTCCATATAACTATCATGAGTGGAAATCTCAAATGGAGTTGTTATTGTTAAAATCAAAGTTGCAAACGCATCACATTTGGTCAAGATCCGTAAACGGAGCAAAGAGGCAAAATGGTTTGATAGAAGGGATGAAGCTCTTGGTAATCTTCTTCTGTCAATTTCTCCAGATCTTAGATTTCATGTTGCGTCTTGCACACATCCTCATGATGTTTGGACTACTTTGGAGAGTCTCTTTGGTAAGCCAGACAAGCTAAGGAAATTTAAGTTGGAAAATGAAATGATGGGTCTTAATCCTTCAGATTTTGACAGTATCCAAGACTTTTTCTCTAAACTCAACTCTCTCAGATTGTAGTTATCAAAATGTGGGGTTGTTAAAGAGGATGAACAAATGATACTTTCTATTCTTGCTAAGCTTGGTTCTTCATATTCTGTGTTTGTCTCTACTTTCTATGCTACAATGGATGCTCTTGGCGATACATATAAAATGCCTTCTCTTGATGAATTTGTTACACAGCTCACAAGGGAACAAGCAAAGTTGCTGCACATGGCTACATTGAAGTCTTCAATGTCTCAAGCTCTTATTGCAAATGATACAAAGGCTTCAAGTGGCAAAGGAAAGAAGCACAAAAAGGAAACCAAGTCAAATGAGCAAGGTAAAGATTCTCCTTCACATGGCACTCCTGAGTCCTCATCCTCTTCAAAAGAGGAATCATCAAAAAAGAAGTTCAAATGTGCATATTGCAAAAGGTTAGGACATGATGAGCATAGATGTTATAATAAGAAGATTGATGAACTCACCCACCTTCTTCAAAAGAATAACATTCAGCTGCCCTCATCAGTGTCTTCCTACTTCTTCTTCACCATCACATTCGGCAGCTCCATCATCATCACAGTCAGAGAACACAACATCCACTTCTGGGCTACATATGAAAGGGCATGCACTCTTGGCCTCTACAGGTCCTAATTCTCAAGGATGGCTTCTTGATTCAGGGGCATCTCATCATATGGCATCTTCACAGGAAATGTTCTCTTCTTTTGAGCCTTGTAATTCACCTCACATTCTGATGGGTAACAATACATTCATGAAGGTAAGTGGGAAGGGTTCTATTGGTATTGGGGAAGGGACTTTCAATGATGTTCTTTGTGTTTCTTCTTTGACCACTAATCTTCTTTCTATTTATCAAATTACTCATGGGGGTCAAGGTAAAACAGTTGAGTTCACTCCTGATAGGGTGTATATAAGGGACTTGGAGACTAGGGATATTGTTGCAATCGGGATGGTTGATCATTCATCTCGAGTATATTCTTTTTCACATTTTTCTTCAGAACCTGATAATGTTCCTTTGACTACATCACACACTCCATTGAGTGTGACCCATATTAGTGAGGAGAAGTTTGGTCATCTACACCTTGGTATTTTAGAGACCAGTGCTGAGCTTCCTACACCTCCACCTCCTACTTCTTCAGCCATTGTTACTTCTTTTCAGCAGGATAATCATAGTTTTTCAGATCTTGCTTTGTGGGATGATTATTTGACATGGATTTCAACCTTGTTCCTAGAGTCTCATATTACAGATTTGGAGGACACACTTGAGGGTATTTCTCTCCTCTTTGATGACAGTTTTAGCACAACTGTTATTCCATCTTCTTTGTCTTTGGAGATTGATATTCATGAGTCTCCTCCATCACTTGATTTGTCATGTTTCTTGGTTTAGTTTGACCATGATTATGTTGTGGCTCATTCAAGCTTGGAGGCTCCTACTCAGTTTTCAGAGGCATACATGTTGAACACTCATTCTTCCTCTTTTCATTTGGATATGGAGTGGATTCTTCATCAGCTTATGGATTTGTTTCTTCCTAAGGGGAGATGTGTTGCTTGTAGACATTGGGTCATCTTTTGTTTTTAGGCATTCTTCATTGGCTTTGGAGCTTCTTCAACATGCAGGGGATATCTTATCTCATTACTTCCCTCTTATGGGGAGGTAATTTATTGTGTATTCATGATGGATGTAGTCCTTGGGGGGTATCATTGAGTCCTCCATACATCATGTTTACATTCATCATGCCTTTTTTTTTGTTTTGTTTTCTCTCTTTTTGAGAGGGGTTTTCTTCCCATAGGGTTTTCCCCTTTTCTTTACTTTATGAGAGATTGCATTTCATTTGCATCTGTAAATGGGTACCTAACATGGCCTAGTTGCAAGGACCCATAGTAGTTTGCATTATAATCTTCTCCCTAAGTTGCACTTATGGGGGGGTGTTGGTGTAATTAACTATTTAATTACATCTTCATAAGTTTACTTAGGCGATCTTTAATTCCTAAGTTATAGGATCTTATCTCTATCTTATCAAGCTATCTTGTTGCTCAAGATAAGATTTGGTTGTTGCATCTTGCTTTTATAAGCAAGCCTCATCTTGTACATTTGTATCAATTAATCGTGAATCAATCGAGCATATTGATAGCAAGCATTCTTGGCATTATCTCTCTCTTGTGGAAGTATTTTAGTCTAGCAACAGATTCCTGGTATTCTAACAAAAATATGATACCTTTTGAAAGCTATAGATGTTTTTCAATTAGCCTATCAATTAGGACTTTAGTCATAATTCAAATAGAAAATGAAAAATAATTACTTATTAAATTCAAAGTAAAGCATAATTTATATTGGCGGAAAGTTAATAATCTCCTCTAAAAACCCTTTTTGTTTCATCAATTTTGGGTAAAAAAAATTTGTCAACCACATACCCATCATATTGCCACTTTTTGGCCCATCATGATCCTACACATACCCAAATACAATATTTCAAAAAAACACAAACTGAAATAGTAAACTGCAAGCAAATCTAAGAAGTATTGGAGATTGTGCACTTGTCATAAAAATTTAGATCTGGTATGCAAAGGACTTAGATGCCCAGGGTTGTATGGGTCCCTAATGGGGGGTCCTAAAACTAATTTTTCAATCCTTTCAATGCTAGATCCAACCTTCTATTTATTGGTTGTAGATTTTTCATAATGTCGCATTTTGTAGGTGAGTTTTTGTGGCTTGAAAAATTTTAGGGCTTTGAATGCAACAATAAACAATTTTTCTTCAATATTCCTTCAATCCTCTTCAAACCTACAATTTTCACATTCATAGAGAAGGAAAATGTTGGTCCATTTAGGGGCTCTCCTTAGTTAAACCTCATGTAAGTGTTTCCACTTCCACAATGGTAATGTCATTGATAAATAGATAATTGAAAGTAAGGAATGATGAAATCACAAAGTATTGCAAATCATCACCCTTCAATGTCTTCCTTGAAGAACTAAAGTCATGTACATCACCTCAAGGATTCGGATCTTTCTTTGATTGATTTCTTGAATGCTTTGGATACCTACAATAATGGTTAACCATCACAAAACATGAACATACATAGAATTTGACATGATGTTGGTTCTTGAATTGTTGTAATAATGTTTCAATGAAATGTTGCTTTGACTTTCTCAATAGTGCTCTTGATCATTAGTTTTCCAATGGTATTCTATATGATTTTTAAATGATGTGATACTAGGTATTTATATGCAATTGTGCTAATTTCTCAAAAATTAGATCCCAAAAGCTTACACTTGAAACTTGAATTTTGAATGTTAAAATTCCACCAAAAACATATTAAAATTTGGTCCCTAACAAGACAGGGGAATCCATATGCCCATTGGTGTATGGTTCTTGGCCCTATCTTTGAGGAATTTAAGTGTCGAGATCAAAACATTAAATTATTTGCATTTAATCAATGCTTGCAATCTTTCAAAAAATGGTAAAAACAGGCCTTGGTATGCATAATTTATAAAATTAGGGACTTAATTAGGTCCAATAAATTAATTGGCACAAAACATAATGTAAAACTATTAAGGGTGACTGTGACCAATGGATTAGTATGGTCCGATTACGCTTGATCCATGAAGAATCGAAGCATAATGAAGCCACTAGTTACATAAATCTCAATAGGATCAATCAAATGCAAATTAAACCAAGCATCTATCAGAACTAGCATGATAAACTATAAAATATTTTAAATTCCCACTCTAATCCATCTAAAACTTATCCCATTATGGGAGTGGTGTCGCATTGATGTGAAACAGTGACCCTTTCCCAAATCCTGCGATAAATGAGCTTTGTTTCAACCAGTTTTATTGAAGAAAACTAGTGAAACCATTGTGAGATGTGTGATGAAACATGATTTTGATCTAAATGAGTATGATGCGAGCTAATTTAACATGATTTTATGCTAAAATTATTAAGATATGCAAATGCAAAGCTAATCTAAATGGACTCTAAGCTAAAATATTCAAACCCTAATTAATAAACAAGCTAAATGTATGCATCTAAGTTACCATGGTTACCATTAATGGAAGCTAAGCTATTATGAAAGTGATTAAACAAAAAAGATGCTAAAAATGTGCTAAATATGAGTTTGAGTGTGAGTGATTTCAACAACATGAGTTTTCTCTCGAAAATATGGATCCATTTGCCTCCAAATAGTGACCTATTTATAGGAAAGCAAATGAGAAATGAATGGTTGAGATAAAAAAGCCTAATCAATGATCAAGGATGGAAGAAGTTAGAGGCATGGATCATGGATTCTCATCAATGGATGAGAATCAATGATGAGATTTAATCAAGGGTTCACCTTTGTCCAAATAAACACACTTTCAACTTGCACAAGAGGTCACAAGTTAACTTGCTCAAGAAGTCAAGTAAGTTTGCTGGAAAAAAAGATTATTCCCCTTTTTCAAATGACTGAGGAAAGAGAATATTCTTTGGACTATTCTCATGGGTGAGGGAAAATAGACAATTTAGCAAATTATAACAAAGTTTAATTGTGCAAAAGGGGAAGGAATATTCCTTTAGGAGGAATGTGCAAAGGAGGAATATTCCTTTGCAAGTGGGGGAAATAGATTAATTGATAATTAAATAAAGGTTTAATTATACAATTAGGGGAATTAGATGATTTTCATTAAATACAATTATTTAATGAAAATGGGAAATTCTAATGACATTTTGAACCATATATTTTATGGTGTGAGAATGTTATGACTCTCTTTTGTTCAATTAGGGTCTTTCACCTAATGGAAAGCGATAGATCCCACACCTAAAATCTAGGTGGTTCACTCAAATAAAGGAATGTATGATAAGATTATGACTAAATGCAATGATTTAAATGTAGAAAACTAATGAAATCTATTGATTATTGAATGGAAACTAAAGAAATACAACTTGTTTGAAAACACATTGTAATATGCAGAAATACCTAGAAATGAATGCAAAACTAAACACAAACTAATGAAATTGGAAGTGTGCACCTAAGATGTTGATGGAGACTGTAAATGACATCTAAAATGTTGATGATCCTAAGTTTTGGGCCTAGTGGGACTCATTCACCATTCTAGGCGAATCAGTCCCTATTTTGTAAAACTATTCTGGAACCCATTTTAGACAAATGTGTGTCCAAAAATGTAGATACCCAAAAATAGGCCTAGAAGTGGGACTCATTCGCCACTCATGGTGAATAAGTCCACTTTTGAATTTCTTAAGATTCAAAGGTGGAAACAGGAGCATTCGATTTGCACTTTCTGATTCTCGAGGTGTTTGGTTCTAAAACTATTGGATTCAAGCCTGAAAATGAATTTTTGTCACTATTTTGACTTGTCCAATGAAGAGATGACTTGAACAAATTTGGAATGAAATATTCAATGATTTCCAAGCATTCAAGATGTCTAGATTTTCAAACACACAAGACAATAAAGAGAAATGTTTGATATTAAGGCATGGGATTTTGCCTTGGTCAAAACTCTTTAGGTAATTAAACCAAAATAGAGAAAGAATGTAATGAAGCATGCAATAATGGATTCAATACCTTGCCATGAAGATTAATCTTGAATTTATTAGGAAGCAATCTTGGTGACTTACAATGATAAAACCCTAATTTTATTCACTTGAGAAAGAAGATAAGTGATGAATGATTTGTGAATGGGTTAGGTGTTGGATTTCATTTGTTGGATTTCTGTTGATTATTGTGATTTTTTTCCTTGATGACAAAAAATGCTTTGGTGATATATGTTGGGTTTTGGTGACATGCATTTACATGATGGCATGCAATTATAGGTCTCAGATTTCCATGCTTTAGCTTTTGATACATGTTGATTACTGATATTGTTATTATTTTTTTAACATGGTGCTACAAGTTAGATTTATCATTTTCATGAAGTCAAATTTATCTTTTTCAAGATTTCAAATCTTAGATCAGGTATATGGTTGTTGACATGGTATACATGATGAAATTTGTTTATTGAATAGGTATCTTAGACACTATGCACAATTATTTACACATATTAGCAGATACATTTAAGGTATAACATTTATTTATACATTTGTGCATTTGTTTGGGTTGATAGATCAAATGATATATGAGTGGAACATCTTATGTTTCCACAAAACATACAAGATTATTTTTTATGCATAGTGTGCCAACATTCAAAGCATTCAATGTTACAAGGGTTTTGACATATTGTTTTTGGAATCTTGCTTGGTCATCTTAAAAATATACATGTGACATTATCCAAGTCACTTTGCAAGGTTGAATACTAAATACAACCACATTGTGGTCAGGTGATATCGGCATTATAAATGTTTTTTTTGCAATAAATTTTACAAGGAGATTTGGTTGGACTTATATTAATAATGTTTTGGGTTCATCCTAATAAGGTTTCAGTTTGTTTTGTTTGAACATATATGGCCTCAAGCAGCTTACATGGTATTTTGCATTTCAGCACAATGCATGTGTGCTTGATCACATTGCATCAGTATTTGATGTGGTAATAAGGAAATTTGTTTAATGTTGACTTCAATTTGAAAAGTTGCTTGAACCGTGTTTTTTCCTTGATTAGCACTTCTTGTAAAAAAAATTTGTTTACTTTATACTCCTAATGAGTATCGAAGCATGTGATAAAGGAATTTGGTTGAATTTCAATGGACTATATTTTTTAAAAGTCCTGACAATATTGATAATATTAAGGATTAGATATTTTGTGTAATAAGTTTAATGTTTGTATTGGGATTTTTGGAATTCAACACTCATGTGACTTCATTTCACTTATTGTGACTTGGCATTGGCAGTGAATGGTTGGAATGATTTTATTGGGATACATGGTTGAAGACTTATCATCAGATTTAAAAACATAATAATGGTTTATTAATCATTGTGTTCAATTTGCTTCAGACTTCAAAACATCGTTATGTTTGATAAATTCTTCAACAGACTTGAAAGAAAGAAAGTTAGGGAAATTATATTATTGTTGAGGGGTTTGGAACCCTAGCCACCATGAGAATATTGTGTTCATAGTTGTAAATATTTTCTTCTTGGCAGATACTTGAGGAGTTATATGAGTTAGTTACAAGCATGGATAGAAGACTATGAGCCAACAAGAGCTTGGTAGTTGTTAAGAAAGTGACTTTGTCTGGTATTTGTTTGATTTCTTCATTGCATAATCAAGTATTACTTCTATTGTTTTTAAAGAAAGTAAGTAAAGGTAGTTAATGCTTCTTGAAGCTCAAAAGTGTGTTTACTTCTGTTAAAATATCTGCATTTGAGATCAAGAAAATCTTACCGGGTAATGAAGTGATTTCATTATCATGGATTAAGATTTTGTTTAAAAATGAGAAAAGGAAAAGAAGATCTACAAGATGTATCTAAAAAATTTTAAAGGGTTTTTTTAAAAGAATTTTTTTTAGGGTTGTTCTTTTTAAACCCTATCTTGATATGGTTCTTACAAAAATGGTATGCAAAGATGCTTATGCATTTTATTTAAGAAGAATTTTTGTGGCATTTTCTGAGTTGATCTACAAGAAAGGAAAAAGAAAATTATGTTTAGTCTAGAAGTTGTATTGCATTGAAAATATTTATATTGTTACTCAAATTATTGTACTTGGGAAGATATCATTCTCATACAACACTCTTCAATGTGTTCATTGAATATCCTTATGGTCTATTGTTGATATAATTTTTTATTCATTGTACTTTCTGGAGTGGGTGCTCCTGAAAAATTTAGAGTTGGTGCTCTTGGAAAATGGAGGATTTGGTGCTCTTGTAACTTAGGAAGTTGGTGCTTCTAATTTTTATAGATTCGGTGCTTTTGAACTTTGTAGAGTTGATGCGCTATGTGAATAAAGTGAAAGTTTTTCAAGTGGTTTTTATTCCCCAAGAGGGTTTTCCACTCGGGACATATAATGTGTTATGTGATGAGTCTTTGTGTGATTGTTTTTTCATGTTTATCTGACTTTCATAAGTTATCATATGCCTTAATGTTTGTTATTAGTTGTTATATCTATAGTATTCTACTGTTACAAGTACTTTCATAGTCATATGTTGCAAACTGGTTTAAAAGTTTAGTTTAATCAAACAAGCTTTGCATGTTGTGATGAAAAGCATTTAGTCTATCACATTACATGTCATTCATTATTTCACAGTTCAAGATTGTTATGTTTCAATCTGTCATAATGTAATAAATCTCTTTATATGTCATTCAATTGCACAGTTATTCTAGTGTCACATAAAGCTACTTTGGTGGTCCTAAAGTGATTTAAAGATATTGGTCTTCATGTACATGGTTTTATGAGTTGCATTTGTTTTGCTAAACAATGCCAATCACATCTTTTGTAAATGAAAGATATCTCACACAAGTTGTCTAAATGAATTGAATTTGTCATATCTTTGCTTACCTCTTTACATGAATGGTCTCAAAGTAATTACTCTTCACTGTTGTCAATAGATAGGATATCTGAACCTAAATTTTTTTGTCAAAGTGTAAAAGGTTTAAAATTTTAGGTTTGTCTATTAGACACTAATTCACCCCCCCTCTCAGTGTATGTCCATCAAACATTAGGGGATTATGAATTAGGGCTTGGAAGGTTGTATTTATAGGAAATTTTCCTAATTTTCCCATTAATTGGATCCCTAAGGTTGACATGAAGAAAAAAAAAACTTAAATTCCAAAATTTCCTACTCAAAAGTCAAAAATGGTCCAAATGGGACTCATTCACCACCTTGGGTGAATCAGTCCCACTTGGAAGAGACTCATTCACCACAGGTGGTGAATTAGTCCTAGTGGGGCCCATTTGACATCTAGGATGCTAGGAAGTAAGGAAATAAGGTTTATATGGTGACTTTGTCGAGTTTCATCAAATTATGCCTCAGGATGCACAATATGGGGTAATAGGGACCTATTAATGCTGATGTAAAGAGTAATTGGGGCTTGGGACATAGAATTCAATGTGAAAGTATGATTAATTACACTTTACAACACTAAAATGAGGTCCACGCAGCCTAGGAAGGTACAAGAACCAATGTGAATGTGTAAAACACATTACAACACTAGGTTAAAGTTAAGTTTATTTGACAAGCCTTCTAGATTATTGTGAGGATATATTTAAATATATTTTATAATGTTGAATTAGGGGAAAATGGGTTCATTAAGACTAGAAAAGTGTGAAAGTCCTTTACAACACTTTACAACACCTTTGTAAGACATTGTTAAATGTATTTGAAAGAATCCAAGACCTAGTGTGGATGTGAAAAACACCTCACAACACCAAATCAAGACCTTATTAAGTCCATTTTATCATCAATTATTCCCCAAATCAAGCAAGTAATACTTTTTCTATGGTACATTTAGCCCCCACTTTAGTGAGAGGATGAACTTGCTTCAAAATCACACTAAAGTAGACATTCAAGAGAGATCTGAGTGTATTGATGCAAATGAGAAAGGACGAAAAAGATCAAGAAGGCAGTCAAGCCCCTAAGATCCAAGATCCTAAGTCAAACCATCAAGATACACAATCATGCAATGGAAATAGCTAGAAGGAATAGAAATGAAAATGAGGTGGATCAAACTTCGATCATTTGTCCAGCTAGTTGTGGATCAAATCTAGGTTGTTTTTCTGAAAAATGAAAAATGCATACTCACTCTAGGCAATGGAACTCTCCTTTGTCCACTAGGTGAGAAGGCCCAAAAGGTGAGAAACATACACTCGGGTGGTATGTACTCACAAAAACATAGGTGGCTATGGGGGAGTTGTTCCTCGAAATGGACTTCTTGCTCAACCATATTACCAAATTTATACCTCCTGATAACTTTAATAAGGAACCACAAAGGAAAATTATTTTCAAGCTCTATGAAGTAAGCACAACTTCATATGCTTGACACTCATAGACATTGTAAATACAAAATAGTGTAAGAAATGTTCAAAGGGATTTTTCTTTGTTCGTGCAATGTCTCATCTTAGGGAACATCATGCTTTAATGTCTCCAAGAGAGGATAAGTGCAAATGGTCTCATCTTGTTTCCAAGAGAGGACAAGTGCAAGGTCTCATCCTAGGGAACATTGTGCCAAATGTGTCCAAGAGAGTAAATTGCAAGAAAAATAAAATCACACAATGAAATGTGAGTGGTGATGTATGCCCCCACTTTAAAGTGGTTGCAAACACTAGTACTATGAGCAATTTATTTAAAGTAGAAGAAGGAGAACATGAGAGCTTACTCAGGAATCTCTATGCCAAGTCATGTGTTTCCAATAAGCTACATCATGAAAAAGGGTAGTATGTCACACGTGAGCCAACTTAAGGCATGTCGTCCGCATCCCAAGCTTTCCCTTATATGTTCATAAAATGTTAACAATTATCCAAAGGAGGCAACAACAAGTGGCATATGAAGGCAAGGCTATTTAACCCCTTGCCCCCACTTAGTGTAGGACAAAAGGTGAGCTGAAATGATTGATGAAATGTAGGCGAGAGTCAAAATCAGTATCAATTAGAGGAATTAGGTTCCCCCATAGAAGGAAGAATACCAAAGTCTTGAAAATTTTGGAATTTGCAACTCAAAGCCATAAATTCATTAGTGGAATGACCATGAACTCTATAATATGCATAGATTGAAGTCTTGTATTAAAATTTATTTCAATTTCTTGGAGGAAGGGTTATCAAGTGATCTTGGAGGAGTCTTGACAAGATTCCCTCTTGATCAATGGTAGAAGGTGGTCCTATGGTTTGTTTGAAAGAAACATCTTGCGTAGTATGGTTTGTCATATCTTTGCAAGACTCTTTAGATTGCGAGATTTTGTTCTCTCCTTTATAGGAGGGTGTAAAATCTAGTGAAGTCAGATTATTAGTGCCTTGCAAGATGATATTGACATTAAGCAAAGAGTTTGTTGTTTGTGTCATATTGTGTAAAGGATGATGCTCAAGACCATTAGTGTTAAGGAGTTCAGGATGGACAACTATTAAGGATGATTTTGGAGTATGTTGTGTGAGATTGTTGATGTTGAGTGAAGGATTGGAAATATCTATCAAAGGACAATAACCAATACCATGAGTGGTTTGTTGTGTGATAGGGTCTATAGGGTTGTGAATACCTTGTTCATGAGCACCACATCCCTTTCCACTATATCCAATTTATTTCATAAGCTCATACCCTTTTCCATAAAGCTCTTTCATTGCTTTGGGATTAGGTGGTGGTTGGTGAGAAGCATTGTCAAAGGTGGCCATTTAGTGTATTTCATTTTCTAAAGTGGTAGAGGTGGATGCTTTTGAAGTGTCGTATGCTTTTGTTTATGATATTGTACTTGCCCATGAATTCATGTTCGAAATACAAGGAACCCCAATCATCTTCTAATAGTTGCATGGCTATTTCAATATGTTGTTCTTTTTTTTTTTCTATTGTACAGTTTCTACTAGTGTAGTTGATGTTGATGTGTTTAAGGAATTTACCTTTTTTTTTCTCAAGTGGTAAGACACTATCAAGTTTAAGATCAACATCAATTGTGTGGACTATGTTGTTGTAGATGTATTTCATTTTGTGATGAAGAGTGGAAGGCACACCTTTCATTGCATGAATCCACTATCTACCTAAGATAAGATTACATGAAATTTCATAAGGCATAATATAGATTGGTGTATTCAAGGTGGCCACTCCAACAGTAAGAGGTATAATGATCACCCCTAGCAGTTTCTTTTCAACATTGTCAAATCCATTAATAGATAGAGAATCAGGTTGAATGGTTGATTGATTAATGCCAGGCCTATCTAGAAGGGTCACACTACACACATTAAGGGTAGAACTAGTATCTACAAGAGTTATCTTTATCCCCTTTCATTTGTATTGTGCTATGATCATGAAAGCTTCATTTTGTTTTTGCACATCCAAAGAGGGGAGTTCACTTTGGTGGAAAATAGTGGTAGCCTGTAGTCCTTGAATCATGGTTGTTATATTAGTTGGTGGCACATTAGAAGGGATAGGAACTTGTTGTATGGCTATTTGGATAGTGTTATGATAGTGAGAGGAGGCTTGAATAAGGTCCCACAATGATATCTTAGTAGGAGTATTCTTAAGTTGCTCGAAAAGATCATACTCCTTGCAACCTAGAAGGGTTAGGTGGGATAGGATTAGGCAATGGTAATGGTGTCGGGGTTGGTTATGGTGGTTGCAGATTGTTTTGAGTGTTATACATATGAGCAAAAGTATTATAACTTAGTTGTTGCAAAGCATTATTCTGAGGAGGGTAAGGGATAAGTTTAGGTTTATTTTGAGTTTGTTGTTTTTGTGAAGGTGGGTAGAGAATTAGAGGATTGTTAGGATGTCCCATGGGGTATGTATGAGGTCCATTGATCGAGGTGGATCTAATGGACACTTGTACATTCATAACCTCAATGGTCTTCGTTTGATATATCTCTAATAAAGGGAAATCTAGAATCACCATTTTATTGAAGGAAGACACATTATTGTTGTTTTAATTTTCTAGCACCATGATATTCTCCCTACAAGGAGAGTGTTTAGGAGAACAACAAGCCACATGTTCTTGACAAGTAAGGCTTGGTTCTCCCAAGATGACTTAATCTCCAATAAGGGAATGATCAATTATGGGATTATCAAGAGGGGGATGATTAGGAGAAGGTGTTAGTTGAGTGTCCATTGTCTTTAAGGTCTCATTCACTTGTGTCATGTTATCTACCCTAGTAGCAGACCTTGTAATATGTTCATCCAAGGGTAAAGTAGCTCCATCACAAGTGGGGGAGGCATCAAGAGAAGGACCATTATTGTTTTCAAATAGATTATCCCAAACAAGAGGAGCATTAGGGAAGGGAGGATCAAGGGTTTCATGATTCTTAATAGGGATGTATTCTAACACCAACGTATCCTCTTGACATGGAAGAGGGATATTAGGATATGGAAAAGTTTGTGCTACTAATTTTTAGTTGCTTGCTCAAAATTAGTGAAGTTTATTTGTTGGGGTATAAAGTTTTGAGTTATCTAATGAATCCTTACTTTCAAAATGAATGAGTTAACTTGTTCATTGATTTTTTCAAATCATTCAAATAGTTTAGGATAAATTGTTGAAGAATTCAAACAAACCAATAAACAAGCTTCAATTGGAAAGGAAAAATTCAAAAGATTGAAGCGAAATGATGAATTATTTTTCTGTGATGTTTATCATTGCTGATTATCAAAAATACATTGCAGATTTAAGAGTAGAAATCATTCATTTTGATTACACAATATATGTCTAAAAAATTGCAAGTTCATTGTTTCAAATTATGGATTTGGAACAAACTCAGATTGTTGATCATAAGTCATTGTATATCATAAACAAAATATTTATTAAGAGATATGTTTCTATGATCCCAAACAAGTTGTGGGTAGACTAAGTTGGTTCAATTCAATAACAAGAACAAACTATACAAATGAAGAAAAGTAAAGTAACAAGAAAAAGAAGGTCATCTCAGTCATTGCCTTGAGGGTTGGTGTAGGGTTGACTTTTTTGGTTCATCTCAATCTTCAATAACTTTAGTCTCTAGCTCTATTGGTCGTGAGCTCCAAAACTTGCAAGTGTTGTAAAAGGTTTTGTTAGACCTTAGGTCATGAGATCCTAAAACATGTTCAAATTCAACAAAGATATGATTTGCACTCGTTATCAAATCAAATAAACTTAGTCAACATCCATGAGATAAATGAAAGAACTGCATCATCAGAAAGAAATCATTGATCAATTATTTTTGCTGACTTGTTTGTGTCATGCGTAGATACAGGAAAAGTTTTGTTGCTGATTTTTAAACTTCAGCATGTGGGTTAAAACATGGCTCCCACAAGGGTTGAGCTCGGCATGCTAAGTTATCAATTATTCAACTTGATTGCGCTTATTTAAGAGGGAAATGCAATTTTTAAGGTCATTATATCAACTGTTCAATGATAGTGAATAGGCATACATGTTAAGTTCATGAAGCATAATTTCAAGGAGCTACAAAAGTTAAGGATAATAGTGATACCAACAAAGTAAACATCATGAAATTAATATGGGATTTTGCAAAAGTTCAGAAAATAGCCTCATGTGAAATAAATAATTACTTCATCATAATTTGTGCACAACCTTTTATATATGTTCTAAGTGTATATGTTATTTCATTGTTGATTTCTTGATACAAAGGAGGGGAAAAAAGTCATTTACCAACAGATTAATATCAATAGAAATTGCAGTATCATGAATAACAACAATGTTGAGTCATCATAAACATAAAAACTTGTAAGCAGTGTTTTGTATGAAAGTGGATTACAAAGGAGATTACAATGCCATGAGAGCATCAACAGGAAATTCAATGAACATTACTTACATCAAGGAAAAACAAAGTAAATTCATGCTTTTTCCAAGAAGGTTTTATGCTTGTTCTATTTACATGATAATTTCTCAAAAGAAACTACATTAGTCATTTGCAAAGTCTTTGTTTTGAGTTTTAAATGCACAAGAACAGCTATAATTACTTTTCATTCACCAGGAAAGTTACAAAGAAATGAAGAAAAGTATGGAGCTCCATATGTAATAGCAGAAAGTTACAAAAATTTAATGGAACAATGGCATTTCAATTATAAAAAATGCTTAAATGAGATTATGATAGTATTTACAAGCATTAAGCAGTGTAATACAATTCCTATGAGTATGCACAAAATTGTATTTTAAAATCATGCATGGCTAAAGATGATTATCTTGCTATCAGCATGTAGAATTATCAAGATTGAAGACAATATTGAGAAAGAAGCAAAGTGACCTACAACCATCAAGTGAAGTTCAGTGATAATGTATCCAAAGACAACAAATATTTATTGAAAGGATATAACCTGGAGCTCAACATACAAAAGAATGAAACTACAAGGGTATGTTTTTAATGGAGTCTTCAAATATCAAACAAAGAAAAACCACAGCTATGGAAACATTTCAATTTTGGAAAAATACAGAGAATGGAATGAGTATGGCCATAGCCTATTAGATATAAGTTTTATTTCTACAGATTTCAACAGAGAGAAAAGATGTAGTTAAAGGAGGTTTTAGCATAATAAAACCCTATATGAGGTAATGTCGATCTGAATCAAGTTAAAAATCCAAAAGAAGAGGAATGGCCAAGGCCATTCTAAATAGAAAGCATTAAATCCCTAATAGGACACAATAATAGTGGCCTTTTCATTTCTTTTGAAGGAAATACAGGCAGATAAAATGGAAGAGAACATTTGTAATTCAAGGAAATGCATTAAAAATATGCCACAGTCACGGCTATAAATCCCTCAAAAGCTTTTTTAGAACAAAGAAAACTTCTAGATTCAGCAAAAGAATAGACTTACCTCCAAATCTTTAGAATGTGCAAAAAAAAATCATTAGAAGAGCTTCTCCAACTTAAGGAACTTAGCCTGGGGTTTTCTCATGGCAGTGACCTCTCTTAGAGAAGCAAAGGTACAAAATGATAAATGAATGAAATTCATATGATATGATTCAGCCTTTGATCCCTAAAAGGGTACGATGGAGGAAGGAAATATTTTCCCTTAAAGTTTTGTTTAAAACTTTATTCATTCTCCTAATAAGGTCATGGCATATGGCGCCTTAGATTTTTCTTTTAAGTATTTTAAATGTCTCATAAGACTTAGTTACCTTTTTATTAATTTTGCATTTGAAATTTAAATTTGAAACTTTATTGAAAGTGATTTTTAATCATCTTTAATAAATGTTATTATTTAAAATGCAATATTAATTCCTTTGTTATATTTGACTTAGTCAAGAGTATTTATTTTTGCATTTGAAATCAATTGTAAAACATTTATTTAAAGTGATAATTTTAAATTCCTTTTAAACAAAATGTTATTTTTTTCAATGCAAAAAATTAAATGCTTTAAATGCATATTTTCAAGTTATGAGATGGAATCTTTATTATTTGCATTCATTTCAAAATATAAATCTTTATTTTGAATGATGATTATAAATCATTTAAAATAGATGATATTTTGAATGCAAGATAAAGTGCTTTTGAATGCAGTTTCAAAGACTTGGTCAAAAGAGTTCAAATGGAGCTTTAAAGCTTTGCATAAATCATGGGAGAAGTTGAGAAAATTATGCCAACACATGGAGGAAAATTAGGAGTTTGGAGCCCTTAATTGTGAGTTCACTTTCAGTTTTGAGTTCTATTTGACTTAACTTTAGTCAAGGAGATAAAATTAAGCACATAACATCTTGTTACATTCAGTTATGACCCTCTTTTAGAGGGGTTTTCTGTTGCATATGATCCATGAGGTTGTTTTGAGTTTTGAGAACTCTTTATGCATGTTTAGAGGAGTTCACAATAGTTTCATGCCTTGTTTGAAGGAGAGGCAGGACAACACATATTTTCATGGAACCAAAATGTGAATTTGAATTTTGGGAGACTTTTCTATAAGTCTTTCTCTTCTATCATTTTTTCTCTAGTTCTAAGTTTTATAATTGCTAAGGCAGATTATCGTTGCTTTGTAACTCATTTCCTTGTGAGTACTTGAGATTTGTAATGCAGATAACTCTTATTTCTCAATAAAGAAGCTTATTTCCTCCTCTATATTTCTTTTTCATTTGGTATTAGTTGTGAGTTACAAGATAAATACATATTTTCATTATTTTATCAAGTTCCTTCAATGCTGAGTGTAGAAAAATATTTTTCCATAGTGCAGGTCTTAGTTTGTGCTTTCATCCTCATGCATAGGAATTTGTGAAAACATCATCATTTTTTCTTTTTCTAAGCATAAGTCCAAGCCTTACATTAGAATCATTTTTGTAGATATAAATTATGAGTTTTGAGATTATATAAATCTTTATTGAGTCTATTGTGAGTTTATCAGGATTTAGATCATTTCCAGTTGGTGAATCACGTTTTTCCAGTTTTAGTATATACATTATCCTTCTTACCCTTTACCTCTATTAAAAAATTAGTGTTTACAAGAATTATCCAAAGGGAACTGGCCCAAAACCTGGAGGTCTATTCTCACCATAAGATACTCACAGCCTGAGAATAGTCCCATGTGCACATGATTTAATATTTTTTCAACTTGTCGTCAGGTGCAAATACCTATGTTAACAATTTTGGCACGCCCAATGGGATGTTGAACTAATTTATCAGTTTAAAAAGCAGATTATTTTGCTGTTGTAATAGTGTGAGAAACAATTTTCAAGCCTTCAAGAAGGAAAAATTTCACACTTGGCGACTAGAGATCTTGGTTTCAATAGTTTTCAGTGAGGCAGCACATGATATGTTTCCAAACAAGACAAAGTGAAAAAACTATAGAACATTCAGAGTTACCATCAAGACTTACCAGAGTTATTAGGAGAGCAACAAGCCCTATTTCATCCTTCAACAACCTTCTATTTGTAAGTTTAGTAGTTCAAATTTTAGCTAGTTATACTATTTCAAGTAGTTCATATAGTAGTATTAATTCTCTAGTAGTCAATATGGCTCATCCTCCACCTAGGAATCAACCTTTTTTTTCATTTGATTAAGGAATCCCCTTGAATTTATCCCAAGATAATGATATTCTAGTTGCAGCCCTTAAGAGCTTACTATTCTTTATTGGTGAAGATCATACAACAACCATTGAGCACATTTTAGATGTGGCTTCGTTGTGTGGTTTACATCATATTACTGAGTAAGATATTGCAGTAAGGATCTTGGCATCCTCTTTCAAGGGTAAATCTTTTCAATGGTTTAGAGCAATACCAGTAAATTCAGTTACAACATGGGATCAACTAGGAGAGAAGCTAAATAAGTAGTTTGAAGATAAATCAGACCATCTTTCATTGGTGGAGTAGCTCACTACCATCAAAATATCACCACATGAACATCTGGTGGACTTCAACTATCGGTTCAAGAAGACCTGGAACTGAATTCCAGCCTCGATAAAGCCTTCTAATGATCATGCTTTTTTGTATTACTTAAAAGCATTAAATAGCAATTTTGGACTGTTAATCCAATCTTTGGGAGGGGATACATTACCAGCAACATTTGATATTGTTGTTAGGGATAAGAATAATTTGATTCAAGTGGGTAAGATAGCCCCTAGGCCTCCTATACCCTATTTTGTTGATTTAGAGGCAATTACTTCTGTTATACCACCTAATGTAGTTGCTATGCCTACATTCCTAACCTTTAATACACAAGTAGCAGATCAAGAGCATGTTGTTCCTAGTTAGTAATAAGGAGTAGAATGAGAATATATAGAAGACTACAAAATTTTGATAATGAGCTGGTTAACATAAAAAAGTAGCAAAATCAGCATCTAGTGGTGTGAGGGCAATCTTGCATCACCTAAAAAGATGATTTCCATTTTTGTTCCTATTGTTTTCTTTTTGTAGATGGTTTTGCATTTATGGATACCCTTTTCGCCAAATAAGAGTTTCCAACTTTCAAAATAGTTTTTCTACTTTTTCTGCTCAACTGTTATTTTTAGCAGGTTTGAATTTGAAGTCGTGGGAAGACAAAAATTTATGGGAAGGTTCAGGATGGAAAAATACACAGTATGGTGAAAGAATCATGTCAAGATCATTCATGACTTGAAAGTTATTCAAGTTCCAGTTTCTGCTTTTTGCCCTGAAAAACCTTCCAAGCTCAGTTTGAGGCACTAAACGATCCTGGATGGGCCTAAAAATTTGCGGAAACACCAAAGTAGTCTGCCAAAGGCCTACTTTGTAGAATATTGTCTTTTCGAGAGCTTTCCGAAAAGGTATTATCATTGAAGATCCAACAGTCGGATTAAAAGTTATGGCTGCTGAAAGTTGGTGCATATTTTAGAAATGTGCTAATTTTCGACTACAGATTGAAACTTGAATTTCAAATTGTAATTTTGGTGCCAAATTGCCAAAAATCTTATCTCGAAGGTTGTTTTCATTCCAAACTGGAAATGGGTCTATTTAGGGGTTTGTTTCTGATTTTTTGGGTAACTTTTTGGGAAGGAAGTTTGCATGCTATGAAAGGGGATCTGGGTAATTTTCTGTAAGTTTGTAATTTGCATGTAAGAGTTCCATATTTTAATAGAAAATATTATTCTCTATTTGGTGAGTGTATTCCTATTCTTGGGTTTGCTCCCTTGTCAGGTGGTATCAGAGTAGGTTTTCTTGAGCATGTGAACAGATCACCGATCATGAGGCAGTTTGCACTAGGACCGTGGTTGTGGGTTCAAGATCTTCAAGATGCCTCCAAGAGTTATTCCTGGTAGGGATGGTGGTGCCAGAGGTGGGAGAGGTGGCAAAAATGCTAGTGGAAGAGACCCATTGGCAGCCGAGGGTTTCATATCCCTCCAAAGACAAATTGATGCATTGCAAGAACAAATGAGAAGAGGGTTAGACCTAGGAAGAAGAGGAGAAAGCGAGGATGAAGAAGAGGTGAATGATACAGATGCAGAAGAGGAAGAAGAAGCTATTGATCGAGATCAAATGTGGCTAATTAGGGCCATTTCAAAGATCAGAAAAAGACCCAGAATAGAAGTCCCCAGTTATTCTGGAAGTCTGAACCCGGAAGAGTTGATCGATTGGATCAACGAGCTAGAAGAATACTTTGAGTATGAAAAAGTAGAGGACCTAGATTGGGTTAAGTTTGCAAAAATGAAGTTGAAGGGCTATGCCAATATTTGGTGGAAAGAGGTCCGATTGGAGATAAATCGAAGAGGAAAAGGAAAGATCAACAATTGGGATCGCATGGTGGAGAAACTGAAGAAGTAGTTCATACCAGTAGACTACGAGTTAGATCTGCTGAAGAAATTGCAAGGATTGAAGCAAGGAAGTAGATCTGTGAAAGAATACACAGAAGATTTTCACAAGATGATCATTAGAACGGGCCATGTAGAAGCCAACAAGGAGAAGGTAGCCCATTATCTTAATGGGTTACGGCCGAGCATTCAAGAGGAGCTAAGCCTGGTCAGAATGACTACCATTGAGGATGCATACCAATTCTCTTTGAAAGTTGAGGAGAAGCTGAACAAAATATTTGATAGCAAGCAAAAAGGCCAAGGAGGTCAAAGCGGAAGGGGTAGTGGAAGATCTTTTGGGAGCCGAAATGAGGATGAAAGGAAAAATGAAGATGTGGGTACCAGTCGAAGCTAGAGGAATGATAACTTCTATCGCCCACATGATCAAAACAGTGGTGATCAAAGAGGTAGAGGACAAGGAAGATCTAGGCCAGGACCTGGAAGAGGTGGTTTTAGAGGAACTTGTTTCCATTCTGGCGAACAAGGGCATCGAGCCTATGAATGTCCACAACACCAAGGAAGGACAAATAGAAGGCCAAAAGGTCATGGAAGGGTTGCGCATGCAGATAAGGAAGCTCAATCTAAGCATTCTGATGATGCTGAAAGGGGAGAAGCCCTAGTGGTTAGGCGAGGCCTGGTGACTGAGATAGAGCTAGAACAAAGGAAGAATCTGTTCTGCACAAGGTGCAAGTATGAAGACAAATGTTGTGAGGCCATTATCGACAATGGGAGCACTGATAATCTGGTGTCAGAAGAGATGGTTACAAAGTTGAAGCTGAAAAGGGAAAGTCATCCACATCCATATCGGATTGCCTGGTTGCAGAAAGACCACAAAGTTCTGGTCAATGAGCAGTGCATGGTGTATACGCATAAAAATGGTCATGTCTATAATCCTGGCAATTAATTAAATATTTAATATTTAATTAATTTTTCTAAAGTCCTCTACATATGATTAAATTTATTTAATTTAACTATATTGTTCATTCATCTTATTCTTCTTCCATAATTAAATAAATTTGTTTTCTTTAATTAATTTCATATGTCCACTTAATCAATTAAATAAATACATTCTATTTATTTAAATTAATTATCACGGTTTGAATTTAAAATTAAATCTTTTGATTTAATTAAATTTAAATATCCTTTTCTTCTATTTTAAATTCTTCTTCTAATTAATTAAATGTTTCATTTAATTAATTTCATAAAAGTAATTTAATTAAATAAATCTTATTTAATTAAAAATATCTTATGCTTTCTTTCCAACTCACAATTAGGTATTTTTAATTGTGCAATCTTCTCATATTATAATTAAATATTTTATTTAATTATGAGATCTTCTGCTTTTTTTCAATAAAGCCCGATTAAAGTTTCTTATCACAAACTTTAAAAGTTTAATTATTTCATTTAATTAAGAAAAGTGAATGTCCTCCACAAATAAATAATTGATTTTTAATTATTATTTATCAGCTTTAAAGTTTCTTTTATTCTTTTAAAGAAAGATGATTTCTTTCTTCTCTTCTTTTTTCCTCTTTCTTAAAAATAGAAAATCTTGTTTTTAGGTTTCTTCTATTTTCTCTTCAGTTTCATTTTTTTTCAGCCATTCGATCTGCCAAGAATTATCACAACCGTCAAACAAGACAGCCAATCAGAATCATTCGAAAAACTCTATAAATACCTGTGTGAATCGAAGCATTGGTAATAGGCAATTAATTAGAGTTCATGCATTTAATTCATTTAGTATTCATTTATCATAGCATCATGTTTATTTCAAGCTTCTTAGTTCAAATCATTATCATAGTTTAATCTTGCATCTACATCATATCAAAATCTCGTTCTTTAGGAAGACAGTTTGTTGAGCCTAGCCTACAATCTGAGAACACAAAGCTAGAATCGACAAAAACACTAAAGATAGAGGACAATATGACACTTTCGAAGGAGTCATTCGCATAAGACTTTGTTTTGTTTATATGTTTCTTTTGATTTAATGTTATATTGGTGTGTTTGAATAGTTGTTTCAACTCATTTACACATTTATATTTTCAATCACACATTAAATGGCGCCACCGTGGGGCATATGCCCCCATTTTAGACTTCTTTCTTGCAGGTTTTCTTGCAGGTTTTCTGGCATTCGACAACGCATTTGGAAGATTTAGAAATTTTTATTTTGCAGGTATTTCGGGCATCTGAAGACTGTTTCGGCGCATCTGGGCATTTATGCGGCGCATCCAGGAAATAGAGTGGCGCATCCAGGAATTTTTGTAGAGCATATAGGGGATTAGTTAGCGCATTTAGAACTTTCTTTAGCGCATTCAAATATGCTGTAAAAAATTTATAAAAAAAAAAAAAATTAGATTAGTGCATATAGGTTCTATTTTCATGCATCTGGGTAACAGAGTTGCACATATAGGTTCTATTTTTGCACATTTGGGTAACAGAGTTGCGCATCTGGTCTTTGTTGTTGTGCATCTGGGTGACAGAGTTTCACATCTGAATTGTAACCGAGATTCTGAGTCTGACGCCTTCCGCAGACAAAATTTCTTTCATTTTCTTGTTGGATTTAAAATTAATCAATCTAGGGTAGCCACCACACCTTTATCAGGCAGTTGAAAACAAACCCTATGTCTGTTGTGAAGCAAAATCTTCACTTAGATTAAATCACTTTTGATTTTGGTGCATTTAAAATGAACTTTTCTACTCTTCTTAACTGTGCTTGAAAGTGGTAGGTGATTATGCTCTCACCTTGTGCAATTAGGTGATTAGAAAACCAAACCCACTTTTCCCTATGTAACCCTGACTTGATAATTGAAGTATCCTCTCCCCTTGCGCACTTGTGTGATCCTGGGTGCAAGAGAAATGGTTATTGACTCGAGAAATTGGGCCTGCCTGGGGATTTCATCACCCCAACGCGACTCAAACCGGCAATGGAGCTAAAGCCAAGCTACCCCCAACCGGTATATAAATGTAAATCTTAAGGAAAAACCTAATGTTGCTTGTGCGGATGTGTCATACGGACGGAGTTGTACTCCCTTAAACCCTGTTGAGCTTAACCTCTTCAGGCTGGAGTGCCACCTTAATGGTGATTAATCTCTTGCCCCATGTATGGCCACTCGAACGGAGTTCCTGAACTAAAAACCATTGTTTAGAAAGCCAAAAACCTTCTATCTGCTAGTCCAACACCAGTCGGTGTGAAGCCTTCCACACTTTCGCAGTTTGTAGTAGAGGTGATCAGCTCACCATGGGAGTTTCATGGGGGTTGGAAGCTTGGTTGGCCTGAGAAGAGAGTGCACTATAAGGGGGAGCTCGTGCAGCCAAGCTTCTGGATTCACACGCTACTGATATGTGGTTGGGGAAATCCACATGGAGTCTAGCGGATATTGTCCTAGCCTAACCTAGGATGTGCTTGTCTTATTATGTGCTTGGTTACAATCAACTTAAATCAAACTGTTTGCTGTGCTTTCAAAAACATTAATTCAGATAAAGGATCATCCAAAAACGAACATGAAATTTTTTAGCTAAAACTGGTCAAAAACTGTCTTTAGAAAACTATTTTAGTGCATCTAAGAAAAACTGTAGCACATTTAAACTCTGTTCTGGGGCATTTGTGCTCTATTTCGGCGCATTTAGGGTATTCTGCTACGCATCTATGCTCTATTTCTGTGCATCTAAGGTATTCTACAGCACATCTGACTCTTTCTCCAGCACATATACCTATTTCTGTAGCACATATAGGAAACACAATAGCGCTTTTAGGTTTCTGTCAAAATTGGTACACAGACCTGTATCTCTGAGATTTCTCTCCCATGTTGAGAAAGTGGAAATCAACCAAGTTCGTCAAGAAGTCAGTTTTCAATAGGATCAAGAAGCCCAAAATGAACTTAAGTTACAAAAGAACTTTAGATCACAGAGAATTCTTGTATAAGAGTCGAGACGTCCTACTCCATTATCGCACATTTCTCCATAGGTACCAAGACTATATTAGGGGATTCACCGATGATTACGCTGTAGAACCTTTGGCTACCCAAGCTTATTATCAAAGATTAGCATTGTCTCAACATCACAATCTTAATCAACCTCTTGAGTTTGAGAATATACCACAACCTTCAATTGAATATTCAATGCATCCTAGTCAAATTCTTCAATGACCTTCAATCATATCCTAGAATTTCTTACATATGCCTATTTTTACAAGATCTCAATACGACAAACTAGGAGAAACATCACAACAAGACATCCCCCCCACAACATTCAAGAAGAAGGTGAACGTGATAGTCATCTTTTTAGTGTGAGTCGCAACCCCCTTTTCAGTAACAACAATATGGCTGATAGAGAGGAAAATTCGTCTCATAAGAACAAAAAAATGAACAAAACTCCCGTAGATAGTGATGATGAGAAAGAGGAAGAACTTCAACTTAGAGAGGCAGAACAAAACCCCAAGTTTCTTAAAGCCCTTGAAAAGATTCTACAACATGACAAAGAAAAGTATTTTCTTTTCTTAGCAGATCAAGGAGCTAAATTGCCTAAGAATTCGATATTGAGAAATTAAAAAGAAAAGAAGAAGAACCATCCCCATCTGATTTTGCTATCTTTACACAACAGTTTAAAGCACTCCAAGGAACAGTCAAAGAATTACAAGGGGGAACCACAACCAAGAAATACACTTTGGATGACATATGTCCTTATCCTTTTGATAGAAGTCTCAACATGATTCCATTTCCTAAACATTGTGAAATTCCAAAATTTGATCATTATAATGGGAAATCATATCCAATTGATCACGTTAGAGATTTTCGAAACATGACATTGGAATTCGCCCATGAGGATACTTATTTATTGTGATTATTCCCTTGAAGCCTTGGAGTTAACTCTATGGAATGGTTATCTAAGATTACACCTCTTGTCCAATCATTTGAGAAATTGATCAATTTGTTCATAGCACAATACGCTTACAACATTTAGCATCAAATCACCATGATTGATCTTTGCAAAGTTGCGCAAAAACCTGGAGAACATTTCACTACCTTTCTCCAAAGATGGAGAAGAATGTTCGCTAGGTACCCCCGTCATGTTCCTGAAAAGGAAAAGATGGTTACTTTCATCAATAGCCTAAATTCAGAAATGAGCTATCACTTAAATCTACATTTTCCACCTTCTTTTGAGAAATTGATTGAGGATGCCATCACCATCAAAAGTGAATTGGTTAAAAGAGGGACAATAAAACTTGATAGGGACAACCCTAGCTCGTCTAACCATTACAACAATCAAGACAAGTCTAAATTTTGGACTCGCAAAAAAAAACATTGTAAATGATGGTGTTGTAGACGCAAATCATGTCACATCTAAGCCATTTGTTTTGAGTGCTCCCAATATGACTCGACACAATAATTACACCAATTTCAATTCAGTCACGAATCAAGGAAACAATTTTCCTCCTCCAACAAACAACAATCAAGGCACTGTCAACAACCAAAACTATTGTGGGAACAACTACAACAACAACACTTTAGGGAATACCTCAAACACGAACCCACAACATTTTTCATTCTTCTCCAATAGAAGAACTTTCACTCCACTAGGAAAATCCTTGGAATCTTCTTTCAAAGAGGTTATGGAAAAGAATGTCCTTACGTTACCACCACAACGCAATTATGAACCTAGTGTAAAACCTCCATCATGGAATGAGGCCTATTTCTGTGACTACCATAGGTGCAGAGGTCATCGTACAAACAATTGTCAAGCTTTGAAACATGCTATTCAAGACCTAATTGACAAGGGCATTATCACAGTAGAAGGACAACAGAAATCCAACGAAGATCACCAAGCATTTCGCAATCCTCTACCAAATTATCAAAAGGGAGAGTTTTCTGACAAAAATGTGAACCAAATTGATGACAATGTAATTCGTCACCTCTATACGGACGATGAGCGAGTCAACGTTATAAAAATCAAAGAGAAAGTGGACAATGGACAAGTGAATGTCACAACAAGAGCACAAGCTAAAGTTGTCTTGAAAGGTACCTCTTCAAAATCCACTGAGACCTTCCCTCAACATCAATATGACTTAGTTAACCAACTTCAAAAAACTCCGGCTCAAATCTCCATTTTAGAACTCCTGAAGATTTCCCCTGCACATAAGGAAATTTTAGACAAAGCCCTTTTTGAAAGAACTGTATCCATGGATTTGGATGTCAACTGATTTCAAGCCATGGTAGGACATTTGTCCTCACCCACCTGTCTCTCATTTTCAGACAAAGATGATGTTTCCATGACTCATCCCCACAATTCGTCATTATATTTAGAGGTCATGATCCATAAGTTCCGTATTAAACATGTCCTAATAGATGGAGGGGCTGGTTTAAATATATGTACCCTGAAGGTGGTTCAAGCATTAGGATTTGCAGAGGGCTCCATTGATCCTAGAAGGAAGATTACTATAAAAGCCTCTGACGATGAGGAGAGAACATCTAAAGGTCTAATCATGCTACCAATCAGAGTGGGACCTGTTATCAAAAATACCTTTTGTCAAGTTTTAGACCAGGATCTTGCGTACATCTTGTTGGGATGTCCTTGGATCCATGAAATGCAAGCTATTCCATCCACTTACCATCAATGTCCTAAGTTTCCTTATGACGGACAAGAAATCACTATACCAGCTGATAATTCAAGCACCCAAACTTGTGCCAATGTCAAAGCTCATAAGGATACTTTGGTTCCAAATAATTGAGAAGCACTTGCTAATACTTCTCCTAAGCATGATACACAAATCAGTCAATTAGCCAAAAGCTTTGACAAGAAATTGCAGTTCAAGGAAAGTGGAGTTGGGGAATATTCCCTTTGTCTTGCTAATCTACCTACATCTCCTCAATCACATGGAAAACCTTCTATTACACAACAACAGATATCAGCAGCATCAACATCAGCACAAATACAAATAGAGCCCACTACCAAGTTCAATGGACAATTTATCAAAGAAAATTTTCCCATGGGAGACCCTGAGGATACGGCAATTCTGGATTGGCTCTATAAGGATAAAGAGGAAACAGTTCTAAATGTCACCTTACCAACAGATCAATATGGAAAAGGATATTCCATCATGCAAAAGATGGGATATGACAATGGTCCTCTTGGAAAAAGAAAAGAAGGCGTAGTTGAGCCTATTCATCTTCCAGAGCTTGCTACATATGATAAAACTAGACTAGGCTATGATACTACCTCATCTAAACAATCACAAGGTAATGTTCTTACACTGCAAGAAGGTTATGATAACAAGGAGACATGTTTGGCATCAATTATGAATTTCATAGAAAATAGCTCTGATACAAATTCTACTGAATATGAATGGGATACCATCCATGATGATAAATTTTGGAGAGACAAAGAGGTAGATGTCATACACAAGTATACACCCACTTTAATCAAAGGAGAAGGTTCAGGATCCCAACCACAAGAATTTGAACCACAACGCAACTATGAGTCTAGTGATACTGAGTCAAATTTTAATGAACAAGACTATTAGGAGAATAGTACCATCATTGACCCACCTCATACCTCAGATCCTACCGATAACTCTATCTTGACCCTAACCATCGCCGATTTCACACAACCAAATGACTTGTTACCTTTAATCCATCCTGATCTCATTGACTGGGATCTAACCGAACCTATTGATATACCAATTTTTCCAAATGATGAAGCTATCATAAACTTCCTTTCCACAAATGATGTAAATAATTGTTCCACTAGCAATTTTTGGTATAAAGTCTTTAATCAGGAGAGTGTCAAGTCTCCTAGCTGCAAAAATGAAAATAAAGGAAAACGATCTAGTGGTGAAAACAAGAATTTGGCAGTACTAGATCAAACAAAAGATAAAATAAAGAGCGTATCAGATGGTGAAAACCTTTTCAAGGCACCACCTGATGGGCCTCTTGACACTCTCCCGGAGCACTATCATGAGTGATCGCCCATCTTGATCTAGCCTACAAAGGAAATCAATATTGCAACTACAAACAATCCAAAGATTCTACAGGTAGCTGAATCAATGACAGATAAAGAAATCCCATAGTTCATGAACTTTCTCAAAGAAAATCAAATCAATTTTGCTTGGTCATATGCAGACATGCCAAGCCTTGACCCTAATCTCATAATGCATCATTTATCTATCAAACTAGGAGCTAAACTAGTAAAAGAAAAACTTAGAAAGATGAATCCTCATGTAGCATTACTGGTTAAGGAAGAACTCAAGAAGCTCCTCGATGCAAGATTTATAAGATCAATTGCCCACGTACTATTGGAATGTCATGCCTTTCGGCTTAAAGAATGTTGGGGCTACTTATCAAAGAGCTATGACTACGATCTTTCATAACAAGATGTAGCCATTCATGGAAGATTATGTAGATGAAATACTGGAAAAATCATATACCAGAGAAGGACACCTGGAAATACTATCAAAAATATTTACCAGATTGGAAAAATTCAAAGTTCGCCTAAATCCTAAGAAATGTATTTTTGGGGTCACATTTGGAAAGTTGTTAGGATATATTGTTTTAGGAAAGGGAATTGAAGTAGATCTTGCTAAAGTTCAGGCAATCATGAAGATGCCTCCTCCAAAGAACATTAGTCAATTGAGATCATTATAGGGGCGACTTCAGTCCATCAGAAGATTCATTGCACAATTGGCTAACAAAAGTCTACCGTTCACACATCTCCTACATAAGAATGTTCCTTTTAGATGGGATGAAAAATGTGAAATGGCATTTCAACAAATCAAGCAGTACCTGATGAACCCACCAGTTCTAGTACCACCAAATCCAGACAAACCATTGATCCTATATATTGCTACAACCGAGACATCCTTGGGGGCATTATTACCACAAGAAGACCATGAAGGGAAAGAATGTGCAATCTATTACATTAGCAGAACGCTGACAAGTCATGAACTTAACTACACTTTTATTGAGAAGGCTTGTTTAGCAGTAGTCTTTGCTTCACAGAAATTCTGACATTACATGCTAACTCATACAATCAATCTTGTTTCAAAAATTGATCCACTCAAGTATCTACTAAGTAAAGCATCGCTAACAGGAAGGTTAACAAAATGGGTCATTATTTTGAGTGAGTTTGACATCCACTATGTTGATCGCAAAGCCATCAAAGGACAAGTTATTGCCGATCAATTAGAAGATGCTCCTCTACAAACAGAGCACCCCTTACACATTGAGTTTCCAGATGCTGATGTTTTCACGGCAAACTCTAAGTAGCTATGGTCCTTATACTTCGATGGTTCTTTTACTCAACATGGATCGGGGGCAGGCATTCTCTTTGTCACCCCTCAAGGACATACCATTCCTTGATCATATAGGATAATGTTTCCATGCACCAATAACATAGCCAAATATGAAGCACTAATCACTGGATGAAAGACAGCATTGGAATGGAGGATTACCGAGCTACAAGTTTATGGTGACTCAGAGTTAGTCATTAACCAAATCAATGATGATTATCAAACTAAGGATGACAAGTTGTTGCCATACAAGAAGATGATTGATGACTTCAAAAAGTACTTTGTAAACATTCAGTTCACACAAATTCAAAGGATTGATAACAAAGCAGCTGACGCTATGGCTATGATCACCTCATTGGTACAACTCCCAGAAAAATAGACTCGCTATGAATTTCTGGTGGAACAATTATTTACACCTGCCTATGACACATCTGAAAGACAAATCATCTGCCACTTGTAGGATTTGATTCACCCTGGTATGGTAAGATTTATACCTACCTAAAAGATGACATTTTACCACCTGACTTATCCCGCAACCAAAAACGTAACTTTATCCGACAATACTCTCGATATACCCTTATCGCTGATACCCTTTACCGTCGTGGTCTTGATGGTACTTTACTTCGATGTCTTGAACGTGATGAATCCAACAAAGCTTTACAAGAAGTTCATGGGGGAATTTGTGGTACTCATTCAAGTGGACTAACCTTATCCAAGAAATTGATTAGAATGGGTTACTACTGGCCTACAATGGAGAGGGAATCATTCACTTTTGTTAAAACATCTTGCGAAAATGTCAGATTCATGGGAATATTATTCATGCTCCTGCACAAGAACTTCATTCATTCACACCAACTTGGCCATTTTCTCAATGGGGGTTAGATCTAGTAGGGAAAATTCATCCTTCATCCTCAAATGGGCATAAGTTCATCATCACAGCGACAGAATATTTCACTAAGTGGATTGAGGCAGTACCTCTCTCTAAAGTCACTGGAAAACAAATTTCATCCTTCATACTCAACTACATTATTTGTCGATATGGTATTCCTAATGCTATTATTACAGATAATGGTCGACCTTTCAAGAATCAGGATGTTGATGAACTTTGTGAAAGATTTCATATCCAGCACAGATATTCAACGCCTTACTATCCACAAGGGAATGGCCAAGCAGAGGCCTCAAACAAGACTATACTAAAGATTTTGAAGAAGACTGTCAATGATGCAGGGAAGGATTGGCATGTTCAACTCAATCCTGCCTTGTGGGCTTACAGAACTAGTGTCTGAACGCCAACAGGAGCAACACCTTTTTCCCTCATCTATGGAATAGAAACCATATTGCCTTTAGAGGTTGAAATACCTTCACTAAGGGTATCACTGAAAGGTCTCAAAATAGATGATGAATACAGAGTTTCCCGACTACAAGAGTTAGAGCTTCTAGATGAAAAGCGACAAAGAGCAGCTGACCATTTGAAAGCATACCAGCAGATGATGTCTCACAGCTATAATCACAAAGTAAAGCCACGTACCTTTCAGGTGGGGGATCTAGTTCTAAAAGAGAACCCATGAAATCAACAAGACCGAGAAAAGAAAGGAAAGTTTGAACCAAATTGGTTAGGCCCTTATGTGGTGGTCACGGTTCGAGGAGCATGCAAGTTATCCCTGGCGGGAGAGGAGACACTGGTGAACATGCGGCGATGTAAAATGAAGCCCATGTTTAGGTTACAGAAAGAGGTCACCGAGAGAATCACAAAATAGCGAGAGAAAAGGATGCTTGAGAATCCAGAAAGCACAGCTCAAAAGTTACGAGAGAAGTCAAAACCAGAAAGTGAAAAGGCTGAGAAGAAGTCAAGAAACGGCGAGAAAGGAATACCGAAAGGAAAATCCATAAATAGCAGAGAAAAAAGTCCTAAAAAATCAAAACTCAAAAGATCCTGAAAAAATCCAGAAACATTGAAAAGAAATCATGAAGAAATCAAAACCAATGAGAAAAAGTCCACGAAAAAAATCAAAACAATGAACAAGACGCAAAAAGAAATACAAAAAAATCAAAATATGTCATAGGGTGAAAACCTGGCAAACAGGCAGTCTATTGACAGAAAAAAAAATACAAAAAAATCAAAAGGATGTCATAGGGTGAAAACCTGGCAAACAGGCAGTCTATTGACAGAAAAATACAAAAAAAATCAAAAAGAAATTAGAAAAATGCAATAAATATAGATAGTGAAAATCTGGCAAACAGACGCTATCTGTACCTCTCCATCTATTAGTTCCTGTTTTGCACTTTGTCTTTTCAAAGCTTCCCTTTTTTTTGCATCTTTTTCGCATCTTAGGGTTTTAACCGCATCATCCTGCCATCATTTTGCCTAAGAGTGATCAAACGTCCTATCATGGCTTGACTATTGTACATATTCCTTTCCACAAGTTGTGTCAATAAACGGGGCAAAAACTCAACTGGGGGCACTTAACTTTCAGAACATACCAAAATAGCTAGACTATGTCCTAGGATCCGATCATACAAGCAAACAATCAACTCACTTGAAACATCATTAGATCATCGAGCCTTCTCACGAAACACTTTTCAGCAGATAACATATCATTGTCTATTGGACGATCCAAAAATCTGAATAATGTGTGAAATAACAGTATTACATTTTGAATAGAGGTTGTTTGATTTTCGATATCATTACTCTGGAGCACACTCGATGATGTACTAAACTAGAGTGGCAAGGAACGAGAATGATTTTTTCTTTGTCTGCTGTCTTGAGGTTAATGGTCAATCTGATGCAAATATGTCATAGGACATGACAACCAAAGCAATATCATCGATAATAGTTCCACATTTGCATCAGATAGGTGGTTAATCTTTGTCTGTTTATGCAAGAAATGCTCAGGTCATCTCGGTTCAATTATACCTCGATGCTTGTGTTCACTTGCTATATCAAAAATCATGAAAGTTGTACTCTGGTCATCATTGGTGCTAACTTCCCCTCTGATGCTTGTACATACTTCCAACATTTTAAAATGTTCTATGATGATTCAAGAAGGCTTGAAATAGGCTCAACAAACTGGTT